>JAHBBA010000828.1:0-84909 GCA_018806925.1 Skeletonema costatum | reverse complement strand
TTCACGGCGTGAGATACGACATGGTCGTCAACTGAAGAGCTGGCAGATCACAGATGGCCTCATCAGGTCACCTACGACGTTGTAGCGATGTCGATTCGGCCCAAATGAGCTTGAGCCGTGATTAGGATGCTTCTATACTATTGCGGCCAACTGTAATGGGTCTGTAGAAGCTGTTGATTGCCATATTCACGGCGTGAGATACGACATGGTCGTCAACTGAAGAGCTGGCAGATCACAGATGGCCTCATCAGGTCACCTACGACGTTGTAGCGATGTCGATTCGGCCCAAATGAGCTTGAGCCGTGATAAAGTTGATTCTATGATACCATGGCCGACTGTAATGGGTCTGTAGAAGCTGTTGATTGCCATATTCACGGCGTGAGATACGACATGGTCGTCAACTGAAGAGCTGGCAGATCACAGATGGCCTCATCAGGTCACCTACGACGTTGTAGCGATGTCGATTCGGCCCAAATGAGCTTGAGCCGTGATTAAGATGCTTCTATACTATTGCGGCCAACTGTAATGGGTCTGTAGAAGCTGTTGATTGCCATATTCACGGCGTGAGATACGACATGGTCGTCAACTGAAGAGCTGGCAGATCACAGATGGCCTCATCAGGTCACCTACGACGTTGTAGCGATGTCGATTCGGCCCAAATGAGCTTGAGCCGTGATTAAGATGCTTCTATACTATTGCGGCCAACTGTAATGGGTCTGTAGAAGCTGTTGATTGCCATATTCACGGCGTGAGATACGATATGGTCGTCAACTGAAGAGCTGGCAGATCACAGATGGCCTCATCAGGTCACCTACGACGTTGTAGCGATGTCGATTCGGCCCAAATGAGCTTGAGCCGTGATTAAGATGCTTCTATACTATTGCGGCCAACTGTAATGGGTCTGTAGAAGCTGTTGATTGCCATATTCACGGCGTGAGATACGACATGGTCGTCAACTGAAGAGCTGGCAGATCACAGATGGCCTCATCAGGTCACCTACGACGTTGTAGCGATGTCGATTCGGCCCAAATGAGCTTGAGCCGTGATTAAGATGCTTCTATATACTATGCGGCCAACTGTAATGGGTCTGTAGAAGCTGTTGATTGCCATATTCACGGCGTGAGATACGACATGGTCGTCAACTGAAGAGCTGGCAGATCACAGATGGCCTCATCAGGTCACCTACGACGTTGTAGCGATGTCGATTCGGCCCAAATGAGCTTGAGCCGTGATTAAGATGCTTCTATACTATTGCGGCCAACTGTAATGGGTCTGTAGAAGCTGTTGATTGCCATATTCACGGCGTGAGATACGACATGGTCGTCAACTGAAGAGCTGGCAGATCACAGATGGCCTCATCAGGTCACCTACGACGTTGTAGCGATGTCGATTCGGCCCAAATGAGCTTGAGCCGTGATTAAGATGCTTCTATACTATTGCGGCCAACTGTAATGGGTCTGTAGAAGCTGTTGATTGCCATATTCACGGCGTGAGATACGACATGGTCGTCAACTGAAGAGCTGGCAGATCACAGATGGCCTCATCAGGTCACCTACGACGTTGTAGCGATGTCGATTCGGCCCAAATGAGCTTGAGCCGTGATAAAGTTGATTCTATGATACCATGGCCGACTGTAATGGGTCTGTAGAAGCTGTTGATTGCCATATTCACGGCGTGAGATACGACATGGTCGTCAACTGAAGAGCTGGCAGATCACAGATGGCCTCATCAGGTCACCTACGACGTTGTAGCGATGTCGATTCGGCCCAAATGAGCTTGAGCCGTGATTAAGATGCTTCTATACTATTGCGGCCAACTGTAATGGGTCTGTAGAAGCTGTTGATTGCCATATTCACGGCGTGAGATACGACATGGTCGTCAACTGAAGAGCTGGCAGATCACAGATGGCCTCATCAGGTCACCTACGACGTTTGTAGCGATGTCGATTCGGCCCAAATGAGCTTGAGCCGTGATTAAGATGCTTCTATACTATTGCGGCCAACTGTAATGGGTCTGTAGAAGCTGTTGATTGCCATATTCACGGCGTGAGATACGACATGGTCGTCAACTGAAGAGCTGGCAGATCACAGATGGCCTCATCAGGTCACCTACGACGTTGTAGCGATGTCGATTCGGCCCAAATGAGCTTGAGCCGTGATTAAGATGCTTCTATACTATTGCGGCCAACTGTAATGGGTCTGTAGAAGCTGTTGATTGCCATATTCACGGCGTGAGATACGACATGGTCGTCAACTGAAGAGCTGGCAGATCACAGATGGCCTCATCAGGTCACCTACGACGTTGTAGCGATGTCGATTCGGCCCAAATGAGCTTGAGCCGTGATTAAGATGCTTCTATACTATTGCGGCCAACTGTAATGGGTCTGTAAGAAGCTGTTGATTGCCATATTCACGGCGTGAGATACGACATGGTCGTCAACTGAAGAGCTGGCAGATCACAGATGGCCTCATCAGGTCACCTACGACGTTGTAGCGATGTCGATTCGGCCCAAATGAGCTTGAGCCGTGATTAAGATGCTTCTATACTATTGCGGCCAACTGTAATGGGTCTGTAGAAGCTGTTGATTGCCATATTCACGGCGTGAGATACGACATGGTCGTCAACTGAAGAGCTGGCAGATCACAGATGGCCTCATCAGGTCACCTACGACGTTGTAGCGATGTCGATTCGGCCCAAATGAGCTTGAGCAATGATTAGGATGCTTCTATACTATTGCGGCCAACTGTAATGGGTCTTAAGAAGCTGTTGATTGCCATATTCACGGCGTGAGATACGACATGGTCGTCAACTGAAGAGCCGGCAGATCACAGATGGCCTCATCAGGTCACCTACGACGTTGTAGCGATGTCGATTCGGCCCAAATGAGCTTGAGCCGTGATAAAGTTGATTCTATGATACCATGGCCGACTGTAATGGGTCTTAAGAAGCTGTTGATTGCCATATTCACGGCGTGAGATACGACATGGTCGTCAACTGAAGAGCTGGCAGATCACAGATGGCCTCATCAGGTCACCTACGACGTTGTAGCGATGTCGATTCGGCCCAAATGAGCTTGAGCCGTGATTAAGATGCTTCTATACTATTGCGGCCAACATGTAATGGGTCTGTAGAAGCTGTTGATTGCCATATTCACGGCGTGAGATACGACATGGTCGTCAACTGAAGAGCTGGCAGATCACAGATGGCCTCATCAGGTCACCTACGACGTTGTAGCGACGCTGATACGACCAACAAATTCTTGAGCCGTGATGAAGATGCTTCCATACTTTATGACCAACTATTTTGGGTCACGAGAATCAGTTGATTGTCATATTCACAGCGTGAGATACGATATGGCCGTCAACTGAGGAGCTAGAGCGTCGTCTCAGATGGCCTCATCAGGTCACCTACGACGTTGTAGCGACGCCTATTCGACCAACAAATGCTTGAGCCGGGACAAAGATGCTTCTATACTTTCATGGCCACCTTTCATGGGTCTGTAGAAGCTGTTGATTGTCTCATTCACAGAGTGAGATACGATATGGTGATTGGGTAGTACTTACGGCTGTCCCAAATTGGGCCTCATCAGGTCACCTACGACGTTGTAGCGACGCCTATTCGACCAACAAATGCTTATGCCGTGACAAAGATGCTTCTATACCCTACTATATTATCATGGCCTTTTATTACGGGTCACTAGAAGCAGTTGATTGTCATGTTCACAGCGTGAGAAGAGCCATTAGCCTGCCAATAGCTGCTTTACTTGTGTCCCTGCGGTCCTAAGTAGCCCTCAAATCAAACGGGACCACCACCAACAACCACCCACCACCAAGCCAACGCCACCATTACAAACCACAACCACACCACCACCACCGCACAAGCAACAAGCAAGCACCATCTACATCACCATGGCGGACAGCTACAGAGATTTCATCGCAGGAACTGTTGGTGGATTTTCGGGAAAATTAGTCGAGTAAGGATAAGAAAGCGTGTGTTATGAATTGAATCCTCTCTTCCCCACTAAGTGTTTATTTGTCTAATGTGCATATTCGATAAGAACAGCTATCCTTTTGACACAGTAAAGGTACTTTTGCAGACGCAGGTAAGATAATACTTTAGTTTGTTTTGCTCAATGCTACCACTTTATCACAAAACTCGGTTGTAAATCTTACACAGGCATCACATATTGACCCTTCTACTACTTTCTTTATTGGGTATGTTGATCCCATCCACAGAATTCTCTCAGCTCTCAACCACAATCAAAATCAATCAAACACACGAAAATAAAACAACCAATCTATAGAGGCGCAATCCACTGCCTATCGCATACAATCAGGACAAATGGTGTTATGTCACTCTACAAAGGCCTCCCCGCTCCCCTAATGGGTAGTATGGCGGAAAATTCTGTTCTATTCCTCAGCTATTCTGAAGTAAGAAAACGATTGGGCGAAAAGCCCGGTGAAAAAGAGCTTACAATATTTGAACTAGCATGTTCGGGTGCAGTCGCTGGAGGAATAGCGAGCTTTTTTCTCAATCCGTTTGAAGTTATCAAAGTGCAGATGCAAGTGATGAACTCATCCAATGCGGTACGACAGTATAATGGGCTTATAGACTGCGTTGTTCAAACAGTTCAAAAGGAAGGTATCGTGAAGGGCTTATATCGGGGGCAGACGTCACTTCTTTTGCGTGAGATACCTGGGAACTTTTGTTGGTATGGCGTGTATGAAAGCGTATGCTTCTCCCAAATACCAGAGGGTGGAACAAAACGTGATCTTGGTATTTCTACTCATCTACTCGGAGGAGCTTCAGCGGGGGTAGCCTACTGGACAGCTTTTTACCCCGCAGACACTGTGGGTAGTCAGATACGCGCCAATCCTTTATATGCCAATCGCGGCTTTGTGCCTGTGTTTTTGGATATTCTTAAAACAGAGGGCTGGATGGGTCTGTATCGAGGCTGGTGAGTTGAGATGGCTGACTGACTGAATAAATGATACTTGATGTTGAGTCTATCGATAGAACTTGATGTGTGTGTTTGAGTGTGATACATGGAGGGTCATTTAGGAATGATGTGACTGTACTGTGTGATCTCAGCGTGCAGATGACTTGGCTGAATGATACAAGCTGTGTAGAGCCTACGGGCAATCTATATATGGCGACTGCACACTCGATAAGCAACCATTCATACACTGTATGCACACAAGTCTATGAAAGAACTGGAATGACGAATCACTTACAACAAAAATGGATCGATAGGTCTGAACAATTAATGTGGACTTTTGTTAAATTCTCACTATTCCGACCAGTTCAAAGGGAAGAGGGTGAATGATGGATGGACGTTCATGACGACTTGTTGTGTGTGTGATGGACTGTGATCATTTTGTTGGTACCGGTTATATAATATGATATGGCCAGGTCATTTGCTTGATTCAATGTGCTCACGACATGTCTTCTCTCTAATTCTTCACATTCTGCTCTAAGGGGGATAACAGCACTACGAGCAGCGCCAGCTCATGCTTTAATTTTTGCTATGTACGAGAAAACTATGGATTTCTTTCGACAATTTGATCCACAGGTGGAGGATTCAATCGATAAGAGATCCGGGTCAATATCACACTCTTCTTGATTACGAGAATTTAGATACCAGCATCTGACTCTGCATTGGACATCATCCATCTAACGACGTTGTACAGCTATGGATGGCACCTGGCAAATTCTGTTTCAGATGGAGAACCGTCTTGTTTTGACTTTTCAATTTTGAGCTGCTTTCTTGTGTTGAAACAGTTCGTCGGAAGTCTAAGTCACATATTATATATTACATTACCCTTTCTTTAATTCAAGAATACAGCTTAATCTTTCTTCTTGGTCCGTTCTGAGTCTGGTCGACACTTCTTGATCTCTTCTCATTATTATCTTTCTTCGTACTTGTACCAAACAAGGCATCGCTAACCTTCTTCAGCCCCCCTTCTCCTCCACCATTCTCTTCTGCAGCTGTGAAAAATCTAAGCGGCATAGGTGCCTCACGAGCTCTTCGCTCTTTTTCTTCATCAATAGCATTTTGCTCCTTAATCTTATCCTCAGTCAAAAACATCTTATCGTCGTCTTGAATCCAATTGAACAAGCCCTGGTAGATATTACCCGATTCTTTCGCCTTGGTCGTTTTAGGCGACGTGCTCTGTAACCGTGCAGCTTCAGAAGAGTTTGGCACCTTGAACCGAACTACACTCTCACTCTTCTTATCGCGAGCAACAAACCCTTCACGAGTAAGATCAAACTCTTCATTCACTCGTTGCAATTTTGCTGTTGATGGTTTTGTGCGAAAAGGCGTTCGTCGCAAGCCTCTGCTATTACTCTCCTTGCTGTTGCGGTCAGGATGTCGACTGCTGCGGCCAGCTGAATCTCTGCCAGAGGTAGAGTTCAAGGAAGAAAATACATTTGATAAGTTACTGCAGAGTGAGAGTGAAGTGTTTCCTAAACTCCCAAGACTGTGAAGCGACGGTATGTTCCTTGTTAAAACTTGAGCGACAGCGAGGGCAGATGCACTCTGCTCTTCATGATATTTGGCAACACGAATGCTCAAGGCTGTTGCCTTCTTGATTAAAGTATTCACCAACGACCTTGCATTAGCAATCTAGGACAGAAAATAGTCAGTATAACGAAGTAAAGGTTATAACACTATTTCAATTGCATCTGACTTCAAGCTTACCATGCTACTGAGGAGAATCTCGCAATCGAATTTGATGTCTATGGCACTTATGAGATTGTCGGATATGTCAAACTTGGCAGAGATAGTCACTGGCGCATGGCTGTTGAGGAGAGAACAAGATGCAGGTCATCAGTTAGTCAGAGCGAGAGGTCACAGTAAAGAAGTGAAATAGTGTAAATCTTAACTCACAGCTCAATACTTTTGACTTCACCAAAAATGAGCACATCAAGAATTGCTTTGAACTCCAAATTAAGTTTGACGTCATTGCTGTCAGCGTCTATGACATTATCCTCACGATTCACATGCTCCGAAGATACAAACTGTGTGAGAACAGTAGTGATGCGAAGAGGATTTTGACTGGGAGATATAAGCCGGAATAGCAGATTCATATGGCGCTGAACACCACGCTCAGCTGATTTCTGCACCAGCTGAAGCAATGTACCTTTCAACCTTGACTCTATCAACTCTTCCATGCCGGTCATAATATTTTCCAATATTGTTTTCGGAGTGCAAAAAGCAGAGTCTGGAGTGGTGTAAAATTTAGAGGACATGTTGAGCACTGCTAGTTGTTGCAGTGATCCCTTGCTATTATTCACGGTAAAGTCTTTTCCACTCTTTCCATGAATCAATAAAGAGCTTGATGATATGTTGGGTGGTGGTATTGAAATTGCGTCTGTGAAGTAAATCATGTTGGGAATAACCAGAGCGTGAACAACATGTATTGAGTGCACCGATGACGATAAAATAAAAAGGTCGCCGTGGAGAGAACCAACAAACTCACCGCTCTCGTTCAAATATCGCTTGCTGAAAAATCTTGTAAGCTCATCACTGTCTTTGATCGCCAAGACAGTCTCATTATTACCAGCCTGCCGCCCTGCCCCTAACAGAAAAGCAAATGTGGCAACATGAGCTCTTCGGTCGAGCGGCGCTCTCTGAGAGCTCGATGAGATGAGAATTTCCTCGGCTTCACTAAAGAGGTCCATGTTTATTGTTTATTCTTCTTCTTAGTATTATTATTCCTTCAGCTGCTACTTCAGTATTTCGCAAAGAAGTATGATGGTTTCGTTAGGCCTGCAGCCGCGGCCTTGTTATTTCGTTAGTTTGATTAATTGTGTCGTTGATGAACTTCAACTTCATTTAGGGAATTCATCAACTTCAAGGTGAATGATCCTTCTTACTTGCATTTCTTGTCGATACAATACCATCCATCCACGGAATCCTCATTTAGTCCGAACGCTTTTCTCCGAAGTCCGACCGCCCACACTGGTTCAGAGCCCATTTAAGCTCACTTATCGTTTTTACCATTTCTTCTTGTCAGTATATGTTACCTACAAGTACTCTCTTGATTGCTATCTATCTTGACACTTTGATCCTACGCCTCAGCTAACAAAAATAAACAAAATACCATTGCACCATGTCGCTACTTCAGCAGGCCGATGGTACTTCCCTAGTCAATGAAACTTGGTGTTTCGGACAATAAATCGACTCTAATACACCCTATGAAGCGATCGGGTCCACGAAACACCAAGTTTCACTGGATATTGAGCGAGCTATAGAGCATAATCTGCAGCGACGATGAGCGTTATGAATAAAAATGAGATCGAGCTGCGGATCGAAGCTTTGAAGGCCACCGGCGTCAGCGGTGGCGCAGAGAGCACCAATAAATTGTGGATAATACTCCACGAAAATACAAAGACCAAACAAGCGTACGGATGCGCCATTCCACTCAGAGAACTCCTTGGTGATGGAGAAGGGGCCGTGTCTGAAGAATCAATGAAGCAACATTTTGGTGGCCAGTGGAGGGGGAAGTTTACTAAACAAAGAGGCATTGGGAAAGGATTCATCACCCGTACAATGAATAATTGTGTGTTTGTATCAATAGACGATGGCACTGCAAGGAACGATTTCCCGAATTCCGGCAATATTATCAAGCGTGGCGACACGGAAGTGGGTGCAGTTCATCATTTCATCAAAACAGTTGTCACGTCATCAAATCTGCACGGGCAGAGGCGGTAGATGAAGATGCGGTGGATATGGAAGAAAATGATGTCACCATTGGTGGTATGGAAAAAATGTTGCGGAATGTAGTATTGATCATTTCCCATTACACGACATCCGAAGCACGTTGGCCTGCGTAAACAGCAAGTGGAGAGAGATGGCATTGGATGCGACTCCATCTCCAGACGATTACCTTACAACACTAGAAGAGGACAGAATCCCTTGTGCCATCGAGTTCCTCGGCCAACAAAAGGAACAAGTCGAAACGTATGGGGGAGTCGAATACATCAAAGTATTCGCTGGAGAAGGGGTTATACTAAAGGATCACGAAGATATTTGGCGAATGCTATCAACCAGCTACACTCCACTAAAATGGGGTGAGCATTTCCAATCGTCACAAACAATTCCAC
This sequence comes from Skeletonema costatum, assembly GCA_018806925.1. NCBI lineage: Eukaryota > Bacillariophyta > Thalassiosirophyceae > Thalassiosirales > Thalassiosiraceae > Skeletonema > Skeletonema costatum. Next base: position 75,798 of record JAHBBA010000828.1, on the reverse strand, counting down.
AAGAGAAGAAAAGGAGGATTAGCAGTGGTGCAGAATTGAATCTAAATTAGAGTAAACTATTGTACAAGATCAACATTGAATTGGACGCTATCAACACGCAAATAGCTTCTCTATAGTGTCCGCTAGCTGTACCAAGCACCATTTGTCACTCTGGTACAACTTAGCATGCTACAGAAGGCAAGGCAATCGGAAACCATGGTCGGCAGTAACTATTGGTATCTTATCTACAGGTAAAAAGTAAGTACGACTACGTACACAAAGAAGGTACAAGTCAAAAACCACTTCTCAGGTCACAGCTTTTTTAGCACCACTTCTCAGGTCACAGCTTTGTAACTATTCTATTGCCCCCCGTGGTCCGATTCCGGACCTGTAAAGCGGGTCGATGATAGCCCTACTCTTCCTCTCCAAGTAGATGTAATTATTATCGTGATCGACGAATGATTCCCCGAGTACTATGACGTCTACAATGAGGAGTGCTATTTGTGTCTCTTTTGATTTACATATTTCGATTTACATATTTTTGAGGAGCCAGAGATTTGGAATTTTGAAAATTTTGCCTCGCCGACAGCCTTCCTCTACACACTCTGCGAAAGGGAAACGATGCAATCGATGTCCTATCATATGCCGACTCCACGAAAATGAAAGAGAAACGAAAAGGAGACCGCCACACTCCTCCTTGTCAGGTGGAAAACGTCAGCATGCTCCGAGAAACATGAGCAGAAGCTCAGGGACCCAGTCCTTGTGAAGCGGCGAATGACGGAATCGAGGTCAAAAGAAAAGTATCACTACAAGAAGGAAACAAACTCGAGGTGCCCAGATGCTTGAAGATCAAAGCATCTCGAAATAACCGTACAATATTGACATTGGATATGATGACATCATGAACCGAACACGAAAGAAGAAGAAGAAGAAGAAGAGGGATGAGGAAGGCGACGGATGATTCAACCTGTCATTCTTTACTCAAGAGGCTGCACCTTCGGAAGAGCCTAATGAAATACAATTGCCGATCGCTCGCCACACAATTGACGATGCACAATTGACGATCATTTAAAGCAATTCACCAAGTGATATATGTCAATGTCTCGTCACTTCTTCCATCCCACTTCGGCTACATCCCGGATCGATGCGTCTTGTCCAATCGATACTTCTTGTCCCAGCCACCTGCGAGATTTGCTGCTCAACACTTTGCACATTTCCCTTCCTATGCAGCCCACAAGTTTCATGTACATTAATTTGCGGAAGCAGACTTCCTTCCTCCAACACGGTGCCAGGCTCGTCTCGTGAATCAAACTCGGACTCGGCGTCCTTGTCCGTGCCGATTGATAATTCTCATAGAACGGAGTCAATTCTGTCACATCGAAACGAATGGCGTTCTCTTTGACAATTACTCATCTAGCAGTGACGATGAGCAAGAAGGTAGAACTATTTTAGAGACGGGACACATCAGATATTAATCAGCTGCAAGAAGTGATGTTAGTTCATATCAAGCATGTTGTCTTCGGGCGTACAAGTAGAAGTGAAAGTGTAAGATGATACTATAAATTAGGTTCCTTGATACATATGTCAGTCAAGCTCTTTACAGAAGGTGCTTGCTTACTTCATCATTTGTCCACTTACGTGGTGCGACTTGCGACTCTCATTTCACACTAAACGATTACGATCGAAGGACAGAATCGTATATCGTATACACTTTCCCCTCATTGCATATTGTTCTATCAATTGGAATCACGACTCCCTCTAATGCAGAACGACATTAATTGACGCAAACATGTGGCAGACGGCAGATTTGCATCACATTGATTTGGCTTTATGCAGGCCTAAGAGCACCTTAGACACTTTCGCTGCGCACAAAAGTGCACCCGAATGTTGGCATGGGAGTGTGCGATGAGGTTCGTGTTCGCTTTTGGATGTTCATGGTTAGGCAGAGGCAATACAAGGGAGGAAATGTCGTCGGGAGGGCCAAATTACTCATTTTGCAAAAATATACAGTTCTCAGATCCCTAGAAATCATCTTTTTTTTGAGAAAACGATTCACTAAAGGTCTCGTTCGAATTGATTCTTTAAACTAGAGAGATTGTTAGCGACCACGTGGCCAATAGTGTAATAGTCGAAGATGCAAACCATCATGTTCACAACATCGATGACACCGGCATCTCATTCTACTATCTCTTGCGAGTATGGCATGTGTTCGTCTGCTGTGCTGACTATCATACTTTTCGAGATATGACCATTTCAAATTTTTGAATGGGCTGGTGGCCGCCGACGGGCCGCCGGTGGGACTTGTTCTTCGACGGCTTGTATTCGCCCTTGGTGGTCGACACATCATCTTGTGCAGCATCGACACTCACTCTACTACTATCCAGCAGGCTCAAACAGCTTTATATCGTGAATAACGTCGCACAAGTATGTCTCTTGATACCCTTTCGTCAGGGGTGTCTGTAGGGGGCTTTGAACCGATAATAACATCGTTGGGACTGTCAGAATAGTATTTATGCGGTGGTATGCCTCTTGGATGATGTTGGTGATGATGGGGGTTGATTGGCAATGTTATCTCATCATGTGGAAGGTGTACGAGTGCTCTGCGCTAGTGGTCTACTTCATACTTGATTTACGTACCTACATACGCAAAAAAAGATTGCCGCCGACACTCATTCAAAGCATCATTTCAATGACACCCAGTATGGAAGATGCCGTCGCTGTCCACAGGGGCGCTACAGAAAGCAACTCGGAAAGCAATTGTCTCTTTATTCAATGATAATTCCACTCTACAGAATCAATTCTTCACTGACCAAGCGCTCAGTATCATTCTTAGTGAGAAATGTGGCGTCGACATCGATGCCGATACGGTGGCAAAGGCTTTTGCGGCGGGTGGAGAGAGCAGATATTCATTGCAATTGAAGGACATGAGTATTGGGCACGAGGGCGAGAGCGTTTTATTCGTCTACAAAGCGCACAGGCTTCTGGGCGGTCCATACATTACTGCAATCGGTTGGTTTGATTCTGTGAAAGCTGCAGAAGCAATCAACCCCTTTGTCGGCAAGAGCATCGCGGACTGTGCAATCATCGATAAAAAGGTGAAAGAAGTATTGGGGAAGCAACTCAAGAAGGATCACGAGAAGAAGGCTAAGGATAAATCAACTAATAAGCGCCCACCATCGCCATCATCGGAGAAGCCGCCGTCAAAGAAACCGTCAGCGGCAACAGTAACTGCCGCAGTCGAGCAAGAGCAAACATCCAATGAACAGCCAGCAGATGTTGATCAAACAGCTGCTCCTACGCCAGAATTACCTGCCAATACTCCTGTACCAGCTAATGGAGACGGCGAGATGGAGCGAGCTGAACACGAGGAAGATGCATCGAATCAACGTGCTGACAATGAAAGAAAGGAATACACGAAGAAGTGTCGTGATGTAACGATTGGCAAGGATACTATTCACAACGTTCCATACAGCCTTGATGTCGTACAGAAGAACTATTTGTCCTCGTTGAGAAAGAAGGCAAAGATGATTGACAACCTGATGGAATTGTTCAAAGAAGGCCGAGGAAAGACGGTGTTTCAATCGCGATATCTTCGTTTCCTGTCTGCTGTCAGTCTACAGAACAGTGGTGGATCTGATAATGGCACTGTCACACTCATTGCTGCTACAGCGCTAGTCCTGATTCGCTCAATAGGGATCACGGAGAGTGAAATCAGCACTGAAAGCATTGCGAATGGGTGCCCAGGTGAATCGACGATCGCTGAATATGAGTACCACGTTGCTGCACACCTTGTCATGATGCAATGCAGACGAATAAATCTTAGCGGAGTAAAATATCTCACAATGACAACGGACGGTGGTCAGCGGAAGGGGTGTGAACATATGGTCAAGGTGTTCCATTTCGGAGTAACGGACAAAGATGGCAATCCAACAATCGGTCATTTAGCCCTTGACGTGGATACTTGCGGCAAATCTTCCGCCGAAATCGCTGCTGCAATTAAGAAGAGTGTAGCACCTATCAAGTCACTCCTTAGACCGGATATCAAGATTAATGGCCTAACCGGGGACTCTGGTGGAGGAGGAGCTGTCCAGCACATCCACCCTAAACTCATTGAGCTAGGGGTCATGGACAAGAACTCCAAGTATCTTAGATGCATCATGCATGCTCTGTCTAAGCCGTTTGAAAACGCGTGTAAAAGTGCGTTTGGCGAACAGGGCCTCGGCAAGTGCACTGTTTTCCAATTGGCATACTCTGCTATTACTTTGTTCAGGAAGCTTAACGAGCAAGGAGGATTGGAACTAGTCGACAAGTACTCTTCTAAACTTCTCGAAGTATTGAACAATAGCGAAGGATGGGAAGCAGAAGGAACAGAGATGTTTCCTCAGGCAATGAATGCGTACAAAGCAAAGATCGACGATGACGACCACGATACCATCAAGGAGTTTACGAAAGATTTGAGGAACTTGCAATTGCCGGTAATGACAAGATGGAAGACTGTTCCCAAGGCGCTTGAATTTCTGGTAGACAACTGGGTCCCTACTTATTTTATGAGTGTGGTAATCATCCAGAAAGAAGGATCCAAATCTGCTTTGTATCAGATTGCCTGCGATATTGTCTCTCTAATGACATTACGACCTGCTCCTGTTGAAGCTGCTTCGAACGCGGATGCTAATGGATCCGCACCCAGTAGCGCACCCAGTAGTGAGGATGGGAACATTGATACTGCTGCTGCCGCCGCCGCCGCTCCAACACTACAGAAAGGGGACACTCCCATTCTATTATCCCAAGCTTTCTTCCTCGTTGCATTTTCGAAATATTACTTCACTCCTTGGTTTGATTCTGGGATGCAACCTGATCCACAGTTTGGTTCGGATAGTCATGGTCACAACTCACGGCTCTTTGTTCAGCAGACGTTCTTGATGAGGGAGGAGCTGGATGAAATGATGGGAGATAATAAATGGAAAGAAATGCCTGAATTCCGTCACTACATTGCCTCGCTAGCTGGGTTGCCAAGTCTAGGTGATGTCAAAAAGGGTGGGTTAGAGTTCATGAACAAGGCAACTGATACTTTCTTCCGGGAATACAACACCAGCTTTATCAAGCATATCGAGAATGTGTGGACATCTACAATGATACTCCCCTATATTATCGGTGGACATCCAGAGCTAGCTCACGAGTTCATTCGTTGGCTCAGAGCTTCTGACGATGGAGATCTAGCAGCAGATAACTTTGCTTGGTCAACGAAGGAAATCGAGATTGAGAATCAAAAATCTTACGGGGAAAGCCATGAATGCCGCATCGACGCATGCATGATATGCTTGACGAAGAATGCCGATCCAGGAGTGATATTGGAAGACTCCTTCATTGCAGAAATCAAAGACTCACTCTTCGAATCTTTGGAGTCGGAAGAAGTAGTGAACTTCCTTGATAGATCGAGATGGCAGCAAGCGGACGAATATGATCCCGTTAGAAAGCGAATCTGCGAAGTGGTTGCTCCCCATGCTTCGCAACAACAGCGGATTGAATGCTTGGTGCAAGAGATCAACGCAATGGCAAGAACAAATGTGAAAGAGGCTCGCCGAACCGTTCGTGTAGTCATTTTTGTCACCCTCAATCACCCATACAATCGCGAGTCTGTAGACAAGAAGAGAGAAGAAAGGTCTACTATGAAAGAGAAGCTGAAAGTCAAACGAGTCAATGGAACCGAGCGCATCACCGGCTACTTCAATCATGTCGAGGGTGTTCTCGCAGAAGCTGAGAAAGCAGTGGAGGAAGCTGGGGAGCAAAAGTACAAGGACATATTCGACCATTATCGTAAATCTGACAACAAAACAAGTGCTGTTGAAAGGGAGAAGAAAGTGCAAGGCTTCGAGGCCGCAACTGAAAAGCCGAGGAATATCACGAAGAACCAGCGTAGAGGAGATATTTTCATTCCTATTGCGGTGGGAGGAGGCATAGCACTCAGTTACTTCGCCAAGAAACGCAAAAACGAAAGCGTTGTCAGAGAAGAGATTGCCTTCCGTGAAATCAAACTTGATAACGTACAGCTGCGCCTGAATGAGCCACCTCTGGAGACGATGGAGCTTGACAAGATGAAGGTACTACTCCAACAGGACGAGGCTGCTAGGCTTGCTCGCAACGACATGGTGAGAGAAGAAGGTACATCGTGGATGAAAATCAACTCAGTTGATCCGCTATCTCAAGCAATGAAAGACGAGGTGACGAACTACCTTGCGTTTAGGAATGCAAATAAGAATTAATAGTACAAGAACATGTATATTAGCATACAATTCGCAAGGGCGTCCCGTCGGCGGCCACCAGCCCATTCAAAAATTTGAAATGACCATATCTCGAAAAGTATGATAGTCAGCACAGCAGACAAACACATGGAATACTCGCAAGAGATAGTAGAATGAGATTCCGGTGCGTTTGACATGCGAAACGGCTCATTCGACTGGCAGCACAGTGGCCTGTGCTCGCTAACTAACGCTCTAGCTTTAAACTTATTTTGAACGAGGCCTTCAGACCATTCGAAAAAAGATGATTTCTAGGGATCTGAGAACTGTAAAATATGTAAATCGAATTGTTAGTGAGCGCCTAGCAAAAAGAGCCTCTGACCTGAGAAGTCGTCAGACAAAAAAAATTGAAATCGAACCATCGAACGCACTGACTTGACGACCAATAACGAATGGGAAGATCAACCTCTATGGCGACACCAAGCAAGGAATAGACAGAAGAAGACCTTTGCTTTCGAATGAAGGTGGGGGTTTGGGCGAAATCGACTGTTACGTTGGCTTACGTACTAGTACAAATACGTACAAAAATATGTAAATCGCTCAAATCTCTGACCTGAGAAGTGGTTTTTGACTTGTACGTACCTTTGGGGGGCTTGCCCTCGTGGGTTTCCCCGAAAACCCGCGAAGAAGAGGTAAACCAGAGAAACGACCTTAAGTGGGATTTTCACCATTTTGAACCAGTGTGCGCCTTCCCTTCCATTTCTCTCCCCTCGCTCTCTCCCCTCCTCTCTCGCCCTTCACATCATTATTTCACGCGGCGGCACGCACTTTCACTCTTCACGAGATCTTGTGATGTCAACCATGGCCGTCTCAGCCCGTAGCCGCTGCAAGGCCATATGCAGAGTCTTCTTCTGCACCATCCTATGCCTCTCTCTCCTCATTCTACCGTCACGAGCAACCAAAGTATGTCAAACCTTTCAGCCTCTAAAACGCAATCAACTCAACATGGGCACAACAATGGTAGCTGCCGCAGCCACGTTCCCCCGAGGTGGAGGAGCCGCCAAAATCACCGCCACCACCGCCCCAGCAGCTTCATCCACAACAATTTCTTCAGCGCTAATACTCAAATCATTTCTCAAAACAATCGCCGATGCTCGCTCTCATTTGGCGGCAGCTGCCGCGGCACGTGCCGTGTCAATTTTCAGCATGTACCCCGTCGATACAATCAAAACGAGGATGCAAATGAAACAGGGTGATGCGTTTCGTCTTAGTGGACTTTATAAGGGCTGTGCTGGATCTTTGGTAGGGCAAGTTCCATATGGGTGAGTAGAATATGCTTGATTTGCGGATTGCTTCTTATTGCAACTGTCAATGAAAATACAATGTTCACATTCTAAAAACCACAATATACTTTTCAATCATTCATGTTTATACACATTCATTTATACATCAAAAGCGTCCTAACCTTTGGATCCTACGAAATCTACAAACAAGCACTACTCAACAAATTCCCAAACACAAAACCAGCACTCATCTACGCTCTCTCGGCAATCCTCGGAGATGTCACTGGAAGTGGATGGCTATGCCCCTCCGAAGTTATGAAACAACAATTACAAGCGGGACTATATCCCAGTATGAGTGAAGCGATCAAGGGAATTTGGAGTAAGAGTGGTATTGCAGGATTTTATCAGGGATTTACGGGTGGATTGGCACGAGATGTACCGTTCCGGGTGGCACAACTAACAACGTTTGAGGTGACAAAAAGTCTTTATTTGAAGGCAAAGAAGGGACGAACTGGTGATGACAACGCAGCACTATCCGCAGTGGAGGCAGCAGTTTGTGGAGCTGCGGCTGGGTCATTCTCTGCGGCTATTACCAATCCCTTGGATAGGATCAAAACTTTGATGATGACTGATACTACCAACGCCTATGGTGGATCTGTGGTTGCTTGTGCGTCGAAAATATTGAAGGATGAAGGAATTGGAGGTTTGTTTGCTGGTGTGGCACCACGAGTGGGATATATTGCGCCTAGTGTTTGTATCTTTTTCGTTACATATGAGTTTGTTCAACAGAAGATGCAGAAGAAAGAATAATTGATACAGTTTGGTCCGGTCAGCAGCTACAAACAGTTCCTACAACATTTGTCAAATGAATTTCTGCTTTAGTTTCTAACACTCTAACATTTTAGAGTGAAAAGTTGCATTTAGTTTCCCATCACCCCTTTTTTAGTATTCATAGTCTTCATCATCCAACTCATCTTCAATCTCTTGAGCTTTTTCCTCATCAGTCTTTTCCTCCCTGCTCCTCCTCAACCCCCTGCTTGCCTCCAACTGCTTCTTGTACGCATCCGGCGTATACCTCATCGCTCTCACGGCATCATTGTGTGTCGTCAAACAGTACGCAATTCTCCTATGAAACGCCTCAGAAGGTTCCACAGTAGCATACACATCCACCAAATCATGACTCTGAACATATCCCCCCTCATGATCAATCGTCGCATCAATAACCCCATCACGCACAGCCTTGGCCACCACAAACTCCGCACTAGTCGCACTCGGCAATCCCAATCGACTCGCCACATCCTCCAACGATATCCTCGAATAACTCGTTTTCAACCTCCTCAACCCAGCCTTCACCACCGAATGCGCCAATCGTGAAATCAGGGTATACGTCCCATCCATCCTCAAACGTTCGGCATGCCCCCCCACAGTCTCATGGAACACGGCCAAATCCCCCCTCCTCACCGCTTGTGCAATCTCCAGATACGGACGCAACTCCCCCCTCATCCCCTCACCAAAGAAGACACTCCTATCCGGAATCTCCCCCATGAGCAACTGCACTACCACCAACAACCTCTGCACGGCAATACGAAATCCAAGTCCGGTATTGGTAGGACACTTTCGTAAACACTGACTCAAATTCGAATACGATTGAGTATACTCCAATCTCAACGCTTGCACCCGCCCCGAGTAATAGAGGTACCTCAACAACTGATTATTACTCGCTGCATCGGTTGGGAAGGTACTATTGGAGATCAATTTCTGTGCCTGTTCGACACGATCGGACAAGAGCAATTCCCGCAGGTGGAGATTGAGGATTGTGGCGGATACGTCGGCATCACGACGGAGTACGGCGTGGGTGTGTCGTGAGGCTAGTTCGATGCGTGTATCACTGCATAGTTTGGCGTAGGTGTCGTCATCATTGCTGCTTGTGAGGAGAGATTCCATAATGAGACTTCGGTAGCGCAACATTCTTGCCAATAGGGGGTACAATCCCCCAGCAGTAGAGGTATTGTTGCCACTATCGACAAGATGAGCATCCAAAAGTTGCAATCCCTTGATAATCAAATCATACGCCTGTTGATATTTCCCAGCACGCCAATAAATACGAACGGCAAGTGTCATTAACCAAGATTCCACCTCGCGGCATGTCAATGATAGGTATTCGGGGGTGGTGGATGACGGTGCATCTTCCTCCATCATGGCATCCCCTCCTTCTTCAGGTTTGTCAGCAGTAACATCATCCTCCTTTGTCACAGCCACAGCCAAACGATCCTCCTCCGAACACAACCCCATCAAAATCTCTCTTCCGGTAACACAAACACCCGCTGGATCTAACGTCTTTTCCGCACATGCCGCGACAGATGCCATGGTGGCATTGCCAGCGGTTCCGGAAGAGGCTCCTAGCCACTTTTTCATGATTTTGGTAGTGTTGATTGGCAATGCTGTTGCTGTAGTTTTGGAAGTGGTGCCACCGCCGTAGAGACGTTCGAGACGACGTGCGGCTGCTTCTACTGGTGGCAATTGGGGTGCCTCTTTTTTGATATCTTTTGATTTGTCATCAGCAGTGGTGATGGAGCTGGGTGGAGCAGCGCCCTCCTTTTTATTGCCTGCCATGGTTGAAATGTATGGACTCTATGTTTTGTGTTGTGTTGTTGTGCTGTTCGATAGCGCTATCGCCGTCATTGTGTGCATCAAAAAAAGATCGAAAAGCTTCATCACGCTTCGCTCAAGATCTAAACCCTTTTACGGGGTTTTTGGGTACTATTTTGCCCTATAATGGGTTTCTTTCTGGCAAATTATCAAAGGTCCTGAAAAGGGCCACTTTGTGTACTGTTATGAGGTCCTCTGGCGTTTATGATGCATTCATTACTTACTACTCATGGCAAAGCACGGAACAAAGCCAATCCAAACCGCCTCTTAGCCCACAATGTCAAACCAGCCAGCACAATCGTCTTGAGCAAAGCAGTCGTTCGATCGGCTCTCTTCATAACTTCACGAAAGGTCAATTCCTCATTCTGACTCAAAATGATACACGGCGGTTGAATCACACCAAATGACACCTTGTTCAATAACAATCTCATTGCGACATTTGCCGTCCAAACGAGTCGTAATGCTCGGTCTGCTCGATGAGGTTGTTTGTATTGATATGGTGCTCCGAAACGTGCGAGGCGGATTAGGGCGGCTATTTCTGGTGCATGTTGCTTTTGGTATCGTTGCAGATTTGCTTCCAACGTTGCCGATGTTGTTTGCTTCTTCGTTTTGTCGGTTGCAGTAGTATCATTATCATTACCACTTTCCACATCATTAAGACCCGCTAATGCTCTATCCAAACACACCACATCCATCAGCCCTGCATTCACACCCTGCCCAATATCCGGACTAAATGCATGTATACTATCACCCACCAATACAACTCCACTACGTCCCGATTCATCCCATACCGCCAACCCAGGACTATACTGACAAGGTGGGAAACGTGTCCCCTCTGCCTTGGCAAATCTATCCCACTCTTGATTGGATATCAAACCTCCTTCTTGAAAATTGAACCGTGGAAACGCCTGTTGAAAGTATTCTCGCATGGATTTTCCATTGGTAATCTTCCATATGCCATGATCTGGCCGTGTAATTATATTTGTTGGTCGAACTGCCTCATTATCCTTCATGGGCAATAACCCCAACGAAAGATATGTCCTTGGCCCTGTATTCACAGATCTTATAGCATAAATATCTTGTGAAAAAGTTTTCAATGGAGGTTTTCCATCAGCGTCGGGTATTTCAAATTGGGGTGGAAGTTGTAGGACTTTGATACGTAGGAATGATGCTGGAGATGTGTAGGTTTTGGGTTGGAATTTGGTGGATTTGACACAGTTGGAGGACCATGTTCCAGGTGGGGCATTGTGTAGACATTGTCGTACTTTGGAGTTCATCCCGTCTGCTCCGATGACTAGGTTTGCATTGTACTCGTTTGTACTAATTTCTAGTGATGATGATGATGATGCATCTTTGGTAGTTACCACGACCGTGACGCCCTCACCATCCTTAGTTGTACATGGTACCACCGAAACACATTCCTGTCCAGTACAAAGTGTAATAGTCCCACCCAAACCCCTCTTATTGTGTTCCTCAATCTCTTCTACCATTAGTTTTACCATTTCATGTCGTGGGATCCAGAATCCGACATTGCCTGCCTTTTCTCCTGATGGCATACTTTTATTATCATTGCCATCATCGTCATTATCCTCTTTGTCTGCAGCTGCAGGAACATTCGCCTTTTGTTCCGGAATAGACTCCCCCGGATCCGCAGGAACAATCGTCAACTTCGTCCCCCCAAACCCCTTTGAAATAACACTCCGCTCCACCATCCGTTGATGCATCTCTGGAAACATTTTGGTAAGTCGTTGCCCCCGCCCATTGACATTGTAGAGGAAGGCCTTGGTGGGATCGTACTTGGTTTGGGTGGAGGAGGCTGGGGATGATTCGAGGAGGGTGACGTCGTAGTTGTGGTTGGTGGCGAGGATGAGGGAGGTGGCTACGCCTACTGGGCCGGATCCGACTACTATGGCTTGTTGTCGCGGTTGTTGGAGGGCGTTGATGACATTGGTGCTGCCGACAATGATGAGTAGCAAGAGCGAGCTGAGCGGTTTCATGGTGACAAATTGAAGAGAATGACGAAGATTGATAGGAGAAAGCGGAAAGCGGAGCGGTCGATCGGTCAAACTAAGTAAGAGCTACCTAACTGATTCCTACGTTGTGATGTGTGACGCAAAATAAAGCACTCTGACTCAAATTTCTCATTGAAGCTGGCTGAATATGATGAATGCTGAATGAGTTCACAATGATCTGATCTGTCAATGATGCCAGAACTCAGATCAAAAGTATCATTCACCATGGCCTCCTCCAGACTAGTAATACTAAGTTTTCTCCTCTCCACCCTTGGTTTTGCAAGCGCACTAGCTGCAGCTGCAGCACCCATGCGATCCTACCTAATTACAGGAGCCAACAAAGGTCAAGGGTATGCTCTGTGTAAGAGAATTCTTTCCGAGTACGGTGATACTCATGGTAAGTAGTATGCTGTCATTTATTGGATTTAACTTTGATGAGCTGTTGATTTCTGTTTTTAACAACGACGATACTTAACATTCTTTCATGTTCATGTCCAGTCTATCTATGCAGCAGAGACGTCCAACGAGGCAGAGAGGCAAAAGAATCACTCCTCACCGAAAGCAGATGCGAAATCAACCCCGATCGAATCGATGTCCTTCAACTAGACGTCACATCAGACGTCTCCATACAAGATGCAATGAATACAGTGCGGCTGAATTTAGGTCCAGACGATAAATTGGCCGGAGTTGTTTCCAACGCGGGTATTTTATGGGGATATCCATTGCCAGAGTTGATGGAGGTTTGTGCTGTGGGTGTGAGACGAGTTTTGGATGCATTTGTCCCATTGTGTCAAGAGGAGGATGGACGAGTGGTGGTGGTTACCTCTGGACTTGGTCCATTGATGCATTCCTATGCTTCTGAAGAGCATCAGAATGCTTTAAAGAGTGATGATTGCACGTGGGATGACACTATTTCACCCTTGATAACAAAGTGTATTTCTGCATATGAAACGACGGAGAGTAGCTTGGAAGAGCGTATTGCAGCATTTGACAAGATTTCGTTTCCAGGTGGACCATTTTCAGATTCAGCGCCGGACTTTCACATGTATGGACTTGCAAAGATGTTTGGCGATGCGTACATGCTGCATGTGGCCAAGAATTATCCAAAGTTGCGTGTGACATCGGTGGATCCTGGTCTTGTCTTTACTGATTTGATTCTAAAGATGCCCAAATATGCAGGGAAAGAAATAGGAGATACAACTGCACAAACTCCGGAAGAGGGTGTGGAGGCAACGATGAGATTGCTGTTTGATGATGAGGCTGGGAAAGGAGAAGATGGTTCTGGGAAGCTCTATGCTATGAAAGATGGAAAGTTAGTGTTTAGTGATATTGACAAAATGCCGCAAAAACAATAGACAGTAGACTCCCCCTACTGATAGATGTGAAGAAGTATATCAAGTTGTATATCAAGAAGTATGTATCAATTGCAACAAATAAGTATACATTATACAACCTCCAAGTACCCACTTTTAAGACATCATTGCCTGCTGCTGGACTTCAAACAGTGACGTCATCACTTGCTTAATGTTCTTCATCTCCTTTTTCAGCTCTTTCTTAATCCCCTTGACTTGATTTTTAAGCTCTGTCATGTCCTTGCGGTCTTGCTTGAAATCATTTACCATGCCGCCTTGGACATACTCCAGATCTTTCCTCAGACCCGACACTTCCTCGATTCGTTTCTCTACTTCTCTGATCTCTCCCGAGTCCTCTGGTATGGATACTGCCTGGACGAAAAGACCCTCTCGAACTTGGGGAGGCCACAGCCATCCCGCTGATATAATTCCTACCAGCAGCCAAAATGGGATCAAGAACATGGCAATGAATATGCGCAATGGGACATAGAAGAATAAGCCGACCCCTTGATTGTCCACTTCTGGGTCAAAGCATTCAATAAGCTTCTTCCATAGAATACGCTCCCAAGTGATTTCTACTTTGTCATTTCCAAGCAATGCCTCTTCTTCATTTTCATCATCGTCGTCTCCCAGTCGAAAGAAATTCATAATTGTCTTCTTCCACGGTCCATTCGTAATTAAATCCATATCGGTAAGGAAAGCCAACCGATTCGACCAAAACACAATGGCTACAAGTGATTGAATAGAGAACAGTATGAGTGCAAATTCATAATGATAACTCACAGACCAAACAGACATGGAGAGTACTCACCTGCACGATCATTCGTGATGACTCCATACAAATCCGTAATGATGGCAATAAGAATATTGAGGAGCAAAATGACCACAAAGAAGTAGAATATGCAGAACAGGATCAGAGAGAAGGTATTCCAGTAAAAGAGAGTGTCGTCAATCTCTCCAAGCATCATTGTGTATGTCTTGTACCACGCCCAATAATAGCCACTGCAATAAGGCGCATCAATAGACGGTTCGCAATCCTCTGGCCCTTCCTCGATCAACATGTCATCATAATAATACTCAAATGCATCTTGCATTCGTCTTGATGTCACGTTCGCTTCAGTCTCATCACCAAAATCACACTCACTACTCTGTTGGAAAATTGTGAGCCACATTTGAGCAAATGCCGTGACTACAATCAACAAGCAGACCATGAATGCCACAAGGCGTGTGGTAACATACACAAGACCACTGACGAAAACAGCGAAATCAATCAAAATACTTTTGAAGTAAGCAAGTACTTGAGCGTAGCAGAGTCCGATCGTGATACCAGCCCCCTGTCGGAACCGATTGTCGTCCCCCATTCCTGTCTGCATGCATATTGTAAAGTACGTCGTCATAAAGACAAAGGCGAGGTTCACAGCATTCTCTGGATCAGCTAGATACGAAATAATGGTAGTCTGTTGACGCACAGAAATCATCTGCAGAATCTCTCGTCCCAAGAAATACACTGAACCGATGTACAGCGGTGAAAGCAACGCCACAGATACGGAACGTGATTGTGCAGTGGTATTTTGTTTGTTGAATCTTCGGTCAATTGATTCTTGTGCCGTGAAAGAGAAGCATCCAATCACCATTGCCAAGAAGTAAAAGTCCAGCAATAGAATCATGGTTGGGAACCGACTGGAAATTTTCACGTTGAGCATCGTCTGTACTGTTGGGTGGATGACTGCTATATCCCTCACCCTTCACAACAGTATTTAAGATGCAAACGTTAGTGCATGCGTACTCAAATCGACAACACAAACTCAATAAGAAGAGGCAAATACAAAAAACTCAGCACCCACTTACCACTCAGGCATCTTTTGGATTGCCGTCAAAAATTCAATACACGTGCTAGGTTTCGCCTTCAAATAAAGATTCAGACACTTCTTCACACAATCCCTCGTCTTGATCTGATTCTGCTCCACCGACTCGGCCTTGGAACTTAACAAATTAAGTGGCAAGTTCTTCTCCACATCCATAACATTGACCCCAGCAGGATGCAAATCCAACAACAACTTGACCACCTCGGGTGAATTATCTCGATGGGCATTCCCCATGGCAAAGTGCAGTGGAGTGCGCCCCTTATTATCCACCTTACTCAAACTTTCATCCCACGCATCAATAATCACCCGTAACACCTCCACAGACGCCCCATACGCACACGCATAATGAAGTGGCAACATGTTATTCTCATCTGGCCACCTAACACTCGAACTCTTCATCTCCTTCCCCGCCAACAACTGTACCAACATGGCAGTCGGAGGTTGTTCCACATTCCCCAACGCAAAGTGCAACGGTGTCCGTCCCCGCTTATCAGTCGTCAACTTACTATCCGGATACGCCTCCAATAACGCACCCACAACATCAATCTCGGCTCCATTCGCACACGCATAATGCAATGGCAACCACCCAAACGAATCCGCCCAAAAAATCATATCCGGCGAAGCCATAATCATCACATCGATCACATCTTTCGGGGGACGATTCCGACAAGCGACATGTAACGCAGTCGTATCAAATTCCCCCTTGTATTCAATCGCTGCTTTTGTTTCATTGAAATCATGTGATTGCAGCCATTCTCGGACCACGTCCCACCCCTCTTCTGGATCGGGGTAGTCGACTACCATGTCGATAATGGCATCTAGGGCATTTTCGGGATCGTAGTCATCGGCGTGTTGGAAGGTGCTACTATTGTTGTTGTTGTTGTTTTGGGAGTTGCGTTGGTTTTGGTTTCGTCCACCTCGTCCTCCTCTGCGGGGTTTGTCATCCGACGAAGAGTCATCATCACTACTCTCTTCTTCTTCTTCTTCACTACTACTCTCCTCATCATATTCTTCTTCATCCTCACTACTTTCTTCGTCACTGCTATCTTCAAAACTTTCTTCAATAATCTTCTTTTTCTGTTTGGATGATTTTTTGTTGGACGACTTTTTTTCGGAAGAGGAAGACTTTTTCTTCTTCTTCTTGTCGTCCTTTTTTGGTTTGCTGCTGCTGCTTTTGCCGATTTTGGGTTTCTTGGGTAACTTTGGCATGGCTTGATATTGTGTATATGTTAGTGTAGGTTGGTGGAGCTACTGCGCCGTTATTCCCATGGTTCTTTTGAAATCGATGTTGTGCCCTGGGTTTTGATGCATCTGGCTGATTATGTGTTGGGCCGGTTCGTCTAAGACATACACATGTTATGTCATCAAATAATGTTACATTGATTCTCAGCCCTTCATCTCATTTTGATGGCTCGATGTCATCAAAATCGAAGTGCATCTCTTGAACACACCGGCAGCATTCATAGAGGCAGGCAAGCTCGTCATTACAATAGCATCAATTGACTGGCTGAGTCGTTCTTGTTCTACTTGCCAACAACTGGTGCCACCACAAAACTTCATCCAACCATCATCATGTCAAAAATCGTCCACTACTACCGCAAAACACCCACACCCCACTCCCTCCTCCCCTCCATCAAGGAACAACTCTCCACCGAACAAGCTGCCTCCATCCTCCGCATCGACACAGAATCATGTTTCAACGTGCAACTTTCCACCGGTGCCCTAAATGAACAGGATACCGCTCGGCTGGAATGGTTGTTGGCGGAAACGTTTGACAAGGGTGGGCTTGCAGCTCGAAACATCGTCGTTAGTAGCAACGAGTAGTGGTGATGTTGTCGTGGTAGAATTCGGACCCCGAATGACATTCACCTCCGCATTCTCTTCCAATGCAACATCCATCTGTGCCGCATGTGGTCTCGATTCCATCTCACGTCTTGAACGTTCCCGCCGGTATGCCATCACCTTTGCATCATCATCGGCTGCTGATGCAACTACTGTGGCTGCCATCAAGAAGTTATTGCATGATCGAATGACGGAGGAGGAATATGTGACTCCGTTAACGTCGTTTGAGGCGGGTGTGGAGACGAAGGAGATTCAGTGGGTGCCGATTATGGAGGAGGGGAGGGCTGCGTTGGAGAAGATTAATGAGGAGATGGGTTTGGGATTTGATGAGTGGGATTTGAATTATTATACGGAGTTGTTTCAGGTAGGTTATCTTTGTTGGAGGATGAGTTTGATTTCAGATTGAGATTGATATGGTGATATGGTTTGTTTCGATGGATGTTGTCGTATTGTGACTTGTTTGAGCATTGGTTTGTGTTCATTCTACAATTGGCCACGAACATGTCAATTCCATTCCAACCACACTGTTTCCAACTTTGTCATCTTCTAATCATGCACTTCTACACTACCCCACTACAGCAAAAACTTGGTCGTAACCCCACCGACGTTGAATGCTTCGACATGGGTCAATCCAACTCCGAACACTCTCGTCACTGGTACTTTGGTGGAAAGATGATCATCGATGGAGAAACCAAGCCTGACACTCTCTTCCAAATGGTCAAGGCTACATTGCCCAAAGGTGTGCCCAACAATTCCATCATTGCCTTTCATGACAATTCAAGTTCCATTCGTGGTTATGAGGTCAATGCATTAACACCCAGTGATGTCACCAAGGCGGGAAAGATGGAAATCATTACCAAAACATTGCATCCCATCCTTACTGCCGAGACGCACAACTTTCCTAGTGCCGTGGCACCATTCCCAGGTGCCGAGACGGGTACTGGAGGACGATTGAGGGATGTCATGGCCACTGGACGTGGTGCCTATGCTGTGGCGGGTGTTTGTGCGTATTGTGTGGGAAATTTGAATATTCCGGGGTATGATTTGCCGTGGGAGGATAAGAGCTTTGTCTATCCGTCAAATTTGGCGACTCCACTTGATATTGAGGTTGAGGCAAGTAATGGAGCGAGTGATTACGGAAATAAGTTCGGTGAGCCTGTGATTCATGGGTTTACTCGTTCATTTGGGATGAGGATTCCCAATGGAGAACGTTTCGAGTGGGTGAAGCCCATCATGTTCACGGCAGGTGTTGGAGCGATGGATGGACGACATGCAGATAAAGGCGAACCTGAAAAGGGAATGCTTATTGTGAAGGTTGGCGGACCTGCGTATCGCATCGGTATTGGAGGAGGAGCTGCCTCATCTCGTGTGCAATCGTCAGAGAACGCAGCATTGGACTTTGATGCTGTTCAGCGTGGTGACGCCGAGATGGAGAACAGAATGAATCGATTGATGAGAGCATGCTGTGATTTGGGCGAGAAGAACCCCATTGTTAGTGTACATGATCAGGGTGCGGGAGGAAATGGAAATGTGTTGAAGGAGATTGTTGAACCTGCAGGAGCCGAGTATGATATTCGCAAGGTGAGTGTTCTAGTTTTGTTGTTGTTGATGATGATTTCCCTTCTGAATCAGTGTGTAATGATTGATTTCTAACAATATCGTTTCTCTTCAGGTTTATGTTGGAGATAATACACTTTCTGTTTTGGAGATTTGGGGAGCTGAATACCAAGAGAATAATGCGCTTCTTATCCGTCCATCGGACGAAGCAGTCTTCAAGGAAATTGCCGAGCGTGAAAATTGCCCTATCCGTATCCTCGGTGAAGTTACTGGAGATGGAAAAGTTGTTGTCAAGGATTCGAAGACTGGCCAGACGGCTGTCGATCTTCCTCTCGAACTTGTGCTTGGAAAAATGCCTCAGAAAACTTTCACAGATAATCACATTGATTCCCAACTTGAGCCCTTGTCTCTTCCAGATGGCACAACTGTGAAGGATGCGGTGGATCGTGTCTTCCGCTTGCTTTCTGTGGGATCAAAACGTTTCCTTGTACACAAGGTCGATCGTTCTGTTACTGGATTGGTTGCACAGCAGCAATGCGTTGGACCGCTACAACTTCCTCTTGCTAATCTTGGTATCACTGCTCACACTCACTTTGGAGTTACCGGTACTGCTGTGTCTTGTGGTGAACAGCCAATCAAGGGATTGGTCAACTCTGCCGCGATGGCAAGGATGACTGTGGCTGAAGCTATGACTAACTTGATGTGGGCCAAGATTTCTTCGATTGAGGACATCAAGGCAAGTGGAAATTGGATGTATGCTGCGAAGCTCGCTGGAGAAGGAGCCAAGATGTACGACGCATGCGAGGCATTACGTGATTCCCTGATGGCCCTTGGTGCTGGAATTGATGGTGGTAAGGATTCTCTCTCGATGGCTGCTCAGTGTGGCGACGAGGTAGTGAAAGCTCCTGGAGAATTGACCCTCACTTGCTACGTGACATGCCCTGATGTGACGAAAACGGTGACACCAGATCTCAAGTGTACTGGAGGAAAAACAAACTTACTGTTTATCGACTTGGGTTGCGGAAAGGCACGAATGGGAGGATCATCACTTGCCCAGGTATACAATCAACTTGGAAACGAGAGTCCTGATATTGAAGACTTCAGTGTGCTAAAGAATACATTCTTGGTTGTTCAGGATTTGATTGAAAAGGGAACAATTCTTGCCGGGCACGATAGATCTGATGGTGGTTTGGCAACTGTATTGATGGAAATGGCCTTCGCAGGAAACTGCTCTATTAGCGCTATTGTGCCAGAAACGTGTGCTGGCGCAGGAGATATTGGAACTCTTTTCAACGAAGAAGCGGGTATTGTCATCGAAGTTTCTCCGAGTGATACCGAGGCTGTCATGGGTGCCTTTGCTGCCAAGGGTGTGCCTTGCATTGAGATTGGTACTGCTTCCGCTGGTGGAGATTCTATCAAGATCTCTGTTGGTGCAGCTGCACCTTGCATCGATGAGAAGATGACTGTTCTTCGTGATTTGTGGGAAGAAACTAGTTTCAAGTTGGAACACCGCCAAAGAGATCCTGAGTGTGTTGCACAAGAGGAAGCTGGATTGAAGCTTCGTAAGGCACCCGAATGGAAGTTGACATATACCCCAGAACCAACGGATGCTGCCGTTATGGATTCATCATCGAAACACAAGGTTGCCATCATCCGTCAGGAAGGAAGCAACGGTGATAGAGAAATGCTCTCCGCCTTCATCTCTGCAGGTTTTGAGTCATGGGATGTCACAGTGAGTGACTTGGTTACCGGAAAAGTTACATTGGATGACTTCCGGGGAATTGTATTCGTTGGTGGATTTTCATATGCGGATGTGCTTGACAGTGGAAAGGGATGGGCTGGAGTTATCAAATTCAATGAAAATGTCTTTAAGCAATTCCAAGATTTCAAAGCGAGAAAGGATACTTTCAGTCTAGGAGTCTGCAATGGATGTCAGTTGATGGCTCTCCTTGGTTGGATCCCAAATAGCGAAGGTCTTCCTGAAGAGAGACAGCCTCGTCTTCTCGAAAATGGCAGTGGCAAGTTTGAAAGTCGATTCTCAAGTGTCAAGATTGTCGAGAGTCCTGCAGTCATGTTCAAGGGAATGGAGGGATCATCACTTGGCGTGTGGGTTGCACATGGTGAAGGACGTTTCCACTTCCCCGATGAGCAAGTGCACAAAGATGCATTGGCTGCAAACCTTTCACCACTTCGTTATGTCAATGACTCTAATGAAATTACTCAAGAGTACCCCTTCAACCCCAACGGCAGTCCCGACGGTATGGCGGCATTATGTTCAGAAGATGGACGCCATCTTGCCATGATGCCCCATCCAGAACGTGTATTCACAACGTGGCAATGGCCCTGGATGCCGTCAGAATGGAGCGACTACAAGGTTGGTCCGTGGTTGAAGATGTTCCAAAATGCTAGGGAATTCTGTGATGGTACTCAATCGTGACCAGGCAGCCAATCAACACGCTAGATACTTAAATTTACCAGAATAATTTAAACACATCTTTTATGTCACTTTCACACAACAGATTTCATGTTCTTCTCCAACTGGAACTTGGATGACTGGAGCACAGCAACACCAGGAATCTCTTGAAAATGGTGAGCCGCTTCTTCAATCGAGACAACTCGCTTGTGATGCATCTCGAAAAGGCTTGCCGTGGCGATCCGAACGAACACCAGTGGAGGTGACGACGGGTAAAAGTTGTTGTAAAGAGACGCACAAGAGTAATCTTAGAACTCCTCAAAAAGAGAAGGCGAAGAAAAGTGCTGATAAAAAGATATACATTTCATCCGTCAAGAAGGCTCAATTCAGCCACATGCTTCCAGATCAGAGAGATAGTTGCATACATCAAAGTCCAATCGTGTATCAACACAAAGGAAGTGAACAAAGCCGTCGAAATGAAGTCGCTCCATTGTGGTATCATCCGTTTCAGGCTGGACACTGACGCTTTTGAGATTGTTTAGTTCTAATTTAAGATCAAATTTGTTATGATCAATGTCAAATTCAGCTTTCATCTCCGTCCTACTTTGCATCTGCTTGGGCCGTGTCCATCAGCAAACTTGCAGCAATAGAAGACGGTCTCTCAACTACTTGAAATAATTGTAATATTACTTTATTGACACCATATTTCAATGGCATCAGTTGCTCCATCCGTGTAGATAATTGTCGACAATCACTCAGCGAGTAAGTATTAAGTCACTTACATTTCATCCTTGACATAATCACCCTTCACCTTCAAAAGCTCAATCGTAAACACCAACGCAGCTCCACCGGGGATTGCACCTCCCGCCCCATGGTCTCCGTAAGCAAGCTCCGAAGGGATGTAAAGCTCCCACTTGCCACCCTCCTTCATCAATTGCATGGCTTCCGTCCATCCCTTGATCACTTGATTGGGAGCAAACGTCAGCGGCTGTCCACGCTTATAAGAACTGTCAAACTCCGTCCCGTCAATGAGAGTTCCAGCGTAGTGGCAATTGCATGGAGAGTTGATTGTGGGGGTCTTACCCGTCCCTGCAACGATCTCCTTGTAGAGTAACCCGCTTGGAAGAGTCACAACACCCTCTTCCTTGCCCTTGGCTGCCAAGAAATCGAGGCCAGCCTGGTTGGTACCGGCAAGGGTGGTAGCGATGGCAAGGAGGCCGCAGAGGAGAGTGAATAGGATGCGAATCATTTTATCTGCACGTAAGACCGGGATAGAGAAAAGATTTGTTTTAGAGTCGGCCACAACATTATATGATAGTTTATGGGCAAGAATACATAAGAAATGAATGCATTTATGTTCAAAGAATATAGCCGGTCGTCTTCTTCTTCTTCTTTGATAGTAGTAACACTATCAGCGATGACGGGTTTGTTACACTCACCTACGGCGATGATATTATTAGGGGCGGGTGTATGGATAGGAGGTGTGGATGCACGATAATATATTATGATATGAGGAGGTGGAATTGGATTCGTGACTCGTGATGCAGGACCGGAAGTGACAGTTGGCGCAATTTTTCCGCCCACCAGAACCATGCCATTTTCAAGAACAAGAACTGCAAGAAGCAAGCGTCAGTCAGATCGTAGACAGTAGAAGATCAATCATGGTAGTGATCAGGCTTACCGCTGACCAAAGTTCAAACTTAACTTTTCCCATTGGATGTCCAGTGTGGTACAATTTTCCAGGGAAAAAGGATGAAATGGGGTCGCTGAAGCGTGGTGTGGTAAAATCAGTATCGTTACGAGATAGTCAGCTCTATTATGAGGTGACGTACTGTGATGGCGATGAGAGCATTGCAATCACCGAAGAGGTGAATGAAACAAACCTTGGCTTCGGTGCGCTTTGCCCCGTCGCGATACTATCCGATAATAAAAGTGGTACAGCTGATGATACATCAGAGGGAGAGATTGTCATGTGCACTACTGATGCAAACAACAAAGTCGTCTACACTGCAATGATATTCATGGATGGCTCTCAAGTTAAATATGAAAGTGACATTGATGCAGCGAGGGTGAAATATAGAAAGGTGAAGGTCAATGACATGGAGAGCAACGAAGAACATGCTGGCAATACTAATGCAATTTCCACGTCTACTAAACAGACTACTGATTGCAAAGAAGACAAAGTTGACAAAATGAATGCTACTCAACATCCACAGCAGCCTCCGACTCAGCGTTATGTTCCATCATCTATTACATGCAGTGATTCTGTTTCAAAGCGTAGCTTTGCTGATTCCAACGATGGTGGAGGAGATTCGTCTCGAAAGAGAGCGAGGTATCCAACTGGCGCAAAGCTCGAAGTTGATGGAGGATACGACGCCCCTGCAATAGCATCAAACTCACAAGATGCCACCAACGTGAAGTTACTTTCTAATCCCAAGTTCCCAAATGTGTCAAGGTTGGAGATTACACCGCCTCTTTGGCTTCAGAAAGACCGTCCCTCTCAGCGGTCACTATTCTTTCATCTCATTGGGAGGCATAAGGAACGAGGTCAAAATATGATTCGAATTAATCGAGAGTCGCAGTGCAGGGTGCACGTGGACATGAAAGATGATGTGTTTGTCCCGATCAAGATCTATGTTGAGCCTATGAATATCGCCACGGCTCAACAGGATCTATTTCGTGCGAGACAAATGTTACAAGACTTGTTTCTTGAATATGTTGGAAATGACGGCGCACGAGGAAGATTGGTGTGTGAAATCGCAAGAGGCTGTTGGGGAGCCCATCGCCCAAGTCTTTCAACCAGCAACGCGGTAAAAGACATCAATCCTTTACTAGATAATCGAATGGTTCGTTACATGAGCATAGTCGAACTTTCATATGAGGAGCATACACGAGAATTTCACGCAGCACACATTTTGCACAAGCCATTGCTCAGGGAAATCACAGGTCTTGGTTGTGACTTGATTCTCGTTGCAAAGGGTTTTCGGATTTCCACCAACGCATGCGACCCATATGTGTTTGTATACGGAAGACAGTACCAAGACGTTGATAAGGCGGTACAGTTGGTTAAAAAGAAGATCAGACAGCATCAACACGTTTGCGGCAAGTGTGTATTGGGCTAGGACCAAGTTTCATGATTCGCAAAAAGCACAAATAATGCATATTAGTTGCTATATACATATACTTTTATCCTACCTTCAATAGCTTCACCTCGAATGATAAATCCGAATCAGGAGGAATGTCAACTCCAGCACCTTTCTTTCCATATCCCAGCTTACTTGGGATGCTGATAACTCTTTCTCCGCCTACCTTCATACCTTCCAAACCTCTCTCCAACCCACGAATGACTTCACCTGTACCTTGTCTAAAGACTAGTGGATGTTGTTTGCTGTGGTTCTTATCGAACACCTTTCCAGTGCTAAGGAGAGAACCAGTGTAATGGAGACTGAGCTTTTTACCAGACTTTACAGGTGCACCAGTTCCTACGAGAACATCACGGACTGTCACTCCACTTGGTAGTCGACGTTCTCGGGTTAGCGACGTTGGCCTGGACAATTCTTCGGTCTCTGTTTCATTCTTCTTCTTCTTTTTCTTCTTCTTTGACGTCTTGCTCTCATCTTCATCGTTTCGTGAGGCAGACAATGTGTCTTCCAATTGCTGTGCCTTTTCTTTAGCAAGCTGTTTGCGTTGTTTCTTAGTCAGCTTGTTGTTTGTGGACTTTTCAGCTGTTTCTCCTTCTTCTTCTCCTGCGCCATCTTCAGCATCACTAAGCTTCCTTTTCTTTGGCTTTGCAACATCATCCTTTTTATCTGTGTTGGTATTATCCTGAGAGTTAACCGCATCACTTCTATTAGCAGTAGAGATCACTTCTTCTTCTTCATCATCATCATCCTTACATTCTTCATCTTCCGACATGAATGCACCTGCGTAATCTACCGAAAGATCATCGTCAATAAATACTTCTTGCATTATCGGCACAATCTTCCCAAAGATATTGATACCATTGCTTGCAAACACAGACGGAATTTTCCCTTCTACTTTCCATTCAACCTTGCATGGACCAACTGCCTCCAAATTGATTGGTATTGACGGAGACACAGCCATGCCACCGTTTTTCTGGCCAAGAAAGTTTCCAAGACATAGCCACGGTTCATCTGTGCCTCCAAGGTAGATGCATCGGACCATGAGCTTAATCTGACGAAAGTCACCGGATGGGACATCAAGACATACAGAAGATAGAGTCATCTTGTGACCCTTCTTTATTTCAGTATGGACAACACTTCCTTCATCTCCACTCAGAGGAACTGTCAAACCAAGGTATGATTTGATGACAACTTCTCTATCTTGATTGTCAAAGTATTGTCCAAACTCCTTTTCATCATCGGAGTTAAAAGCTTCATCTTCTTCGATCTCCTCATCATCGGCATCATGCAGATCGGAAAGCTCATCTAGAGTCAACTTCTTTAAGTCAACCTTCTTCTTTCGTTGACTCTTTCGTGCCATTGTGTTATTATAATTTGAAGGAGGTACTACTTGGCTCTCTCTTGTGATTATTCCGAGTATGCAACTTGAAACTAACGAAAGACCTCTTCCTTTGATGGCCACATGCATGCAACGCAATGCTAATGCAAAATCGGTGGAGCGGAGGAGATCCCTTTGGATTTGACTCGACTATTGACGTTAAAGAAGAGGGGAGAACAGAGAAGCGAAATCTTATGATATCACATCTCTCATCTCTCACAAAAGGCGATTGACGATGATGTGCGTGAAACACTGCTTGTGCTATGTATTGTACCTTGGCAGTGTGATAAGTGTACCATGGCGAAGCAGCGCAACAGCCGCCTCTCATCGTCGTCTATGAATTCTCTCCAATCCACACCTGCGCAGACGCTGCTGCCCATATCGATTACAATTCGAAATCTGTTCCCCCCGTTGGTTGTCTCTGCTCACTACAACAACGCCGACCATGAGGGAGATGACTCTGTAACTAAAGATGATGGTAATGGCGATGATAATCTCGATGGTGAATCTATAAACGAAAGGGAAATCAAACCTTCACTGTCGTCCAAAATATCCTCACTAATGGTAGAAGACAGATGCAACTTAGTAGCAGCGGATGTTCTACTTCGCATTCGTTTGGATATTCTGATCCAGAGTGAATCATCATCATCAATTCCTGAAACAATACTCTATTCCTCCGAGAAATTGAACTGCACTGCCCATCCACGATGGGATCATCTCGACGAACAGCTACTACTTTCAGATGATACTGTACAAGATGATGATTTACTTGCCAATTTGTACGCTAGATTTGTAGCAATTAGAAATGATGACAACGAACAACCTGCTGCTACCGAGGAAAAAGATGAAATAGTACTGGCACAAGTGTCTCTTCATCCATCAAACTTACGAAGACTTCCAGCAAAGGATGATGATCATAATAATAGCAGCAGCAGCGGGAAGAATATGACTATACCTGACTCGCTTCCGCCAAATGCAATCCTCTTTCATTATGCTGATGGATATACGAGAGTTGTACCAAATCTATATGGATTATTGGTGCAGAAGGGAATCACTACCGAGAACATAGTAGTAGATCCACTGAACAAGAGTGAAAATGAAGACAATGATGCAAATGATAATGACGAAGATGATAAAAACAAATCAGTATTTGAAGATGATGCATTTGATGCGTTGGGGACAAAATCTGAGGGAGCGGACGTAGATAATATGAAGAAGAATACAATGCACTCATTAGATAACAACGATAACAAAATTCTCAGCTTGCTTGATGCACCTGCATCTAGTGAAGGACATGTGAATGATGACGAAGAACAGGATACGAATGGAGTAGATGATGCGACGATGGACACAAGTATACTGACGGAAGAAACGGATTCTCACGATGCTATTGACTTGGGTCGCAATGAGCAGAGTTTGTCGCCAATACAAGCACATTTGCCTCCAATCATGGACCCGTTACCACAACTTTTTTCCTTAGAAGCAGCAGACACGGAAAATAGAACGACCGCAAATATTGACAACGAGATCGAAGAGTTAAAACGATTGGTTCACCATGAGAGACAGCTACTGGAACAAGAACGGAACCAAATTAAGGAGGAAACAAATCACCTAACTTTGATCATGGAACAAATGCAACAACTCGATCAAGAATCTACGCAAGTAATGAAAACTGTCGGTGTCGAGAGCACAGACCTCTATCGGGCAGAGTTTCGACTCGAGGCACACCGCATACGTCTCTTGAAGCAGCTCCAGTCGATTCTACCCATCAGGGTCATGTCTGTCAACATCACGGTAAATCCTCCACAGTATCCTCAACACCAATACACTGTAGCCGGTATCCCTCTTCCAGATGATATTCACAGTGTCAGCGTTTCAGATGACCAAATCTCCACTTCAATTGGTTTTCTATGTTACTTGGTATCATTGACAAGCAAATATCTTGCCATATCACCACGCTACAAAATGGTATGCAGATTTTCTCGTTCAGCAATCATTGATGATGCAGGTTTATTGAGTATTCACAATAAGCCTTCGACTGTTTATCCATTATTCCGTGAGAGAGGTGCAGTCGGCAAGGAACAGTTGGATCATGGCTTCGCGCTATTGGTGAGAAATATTGAATGCTTATTGCAAATGAGAAATGTAGAGTTTCACTATGGTTGGAATGCTTTGGCAAAAATGGAAAAGTTATTTATGCACGTTGTAGACGGAAGTATTGACTGAAGTACTAGCGTAGAACTTCTACGTGGGAATAGGCATGTAGCGTAGGACTTAACTCCACCAGCATAAGTAACCTTAGCCCTCGCTATCGCCCTAATTATATGTTTGTACTCCCTCGTCTATGAAAATATTGTGTACCCAGCCCTGCCCCACAAATCAAAACATGTTGCCATCATCAAACATCATCACGCCACTCTTGAAATTCTTCGTCACCATGGGTGCGGTGACCATACTTACGCCCACCACATCGGCGGCTCATTTCAATTCTGACTTGATCACATCTCATGCACGGAACAATCATATTGATATGTCATCCGGTGCATCTCGGAGAATAACTTGGGCATTTCAACACGTGGGATCTTCTTCGTCATTAAATCGTCAAAGATCAAGTAGTGCTTCAGTGTTACAACAACGGAGGCAACGGTTGGGCTTGTTGAAAAACAGTGGTAGCAATAATAATGACGTCGACTCATCAAAGTCGTCGTTTCTCTCCACGGAAAAAGCAAGTGTCTCCTTTAAAAGTAACAAAAACAACAACAACAGCAGCGGCCCTGCAAACCTATCAGCAATCGACTCATTACTAATCAATGTAACATCAGATCGAACATCCCTCCTCCTGGGCTCAATTGGAATTTTGATAGTACTGCTGAATCGAATAATCTCTTTTCCAGAGGATGCCGCATATGAGGCGTCACGAAGTAGAATTGATCTCTTGGCCGTCTTTGCTGCGGGGAGTGTTTTATTGAATGGTATATCCAAATTGGATGTAGAGTCCGTCACCGCGGAACAAGTTGCTTTGGAGGGAGTTAATGAAGCTTCGTCTGTGGTGTGGTGCAACAACAACGACAATAATAATTTCGTATATGAGGGGAATACAGATATTGTGGAATGGGCACTATTTTCCTTTCTCAAATGTTCACCAGCGAGAACAGCAGTATTGCTTGGAAAGGAAGAAGGACAACGTTGGACACCACTTGCCATGACTGGTATTTTACCATTTGATCCATCGTTGCGTACATCTCTGCGAGCTGATATTAGTACCACTCCAATTCTAGATCGAATGTTACGTGATGATGGAGATATGGGGGGTACTGTTGGCGGAACAGAAATTATTGGGAGTCAGAATAGGAAAGGACCGAAAGAGTCGTACCTTCCCACACTGCAAGCGCTTCCTGGCAAGATTGAATTTTCCTATCTCCCATCGAATGCACAAGAGGCGCTGTTGTTGCCTGTTCCTCCATCGAATGAGGGTGATGATTCTACACGTCGTCGATATGCAATTGTTTTGGGTGGGGATAGGGCAAAGAGTTTTGCTCCAAGGGACATATCGTGGAGTAGAGAGATAGCTTCTTGGTTGTCTACTAGCGAGTAATAATGGACACATCACTACACTTACTTCTTGTCTAACGCTAAATAGGAAAATTTTGCAACTAATAAATCTCATTCCAATTATCATCATATGTATGTATGTTCAATTATTGTTTGTTCCACAAGAGCAAAGCACATGTGCCTCACATCCTCATCCACCCTTATGACGATGCTACATGAGAAAATAAATCCTTCTTTGTCATTTGTGCAATATTCCCAACCAATTTCTCCGTTGTAATTTCAACAACCTCCTGACATGCCTTGCCAAGTTCATCACTTCCATTTTCTTCTTTTGGAATACCACTACTACTACCTCCCTCGGCGGACGATGGTGGTTTATTTCCCATCTTTTCCTCCAACGATGCTGTAGTACCGCCACCAGCGCACCACCACTACCACTACTACTTGTTGCTTTGGACCTTCCACGATGATGACTACCCATCATCATCCCACCAGGCCCATCCCCACCACCACCACCACCACCACCACTGCCACTCTGTGGATCCAACTTACTAATCTTCTTGGCAACCTTCTCCACCCTCTCCGGATACCGTCCCCTAGCCTCCTTTTCACACATGGCACTACTCCCCAAAGCCCTCATCCACAAAAAGTTCCGATTCAATAAACTCAACACATTCCTTGCCCCCGTACTCATAAAGTACTCTACCTCCAATTCATAATAGGCAGAGGAACAACTCCCCCATTTCTCGAGGCGGAGTTGCTCCTCGTGGATAATGGATCCATCGGGACATTGATTCGGTATTGGATTGGTATATTCTGGCGGATACGCCCTAAACGCCTTGAGTTCGGGATGACCCTTTGCCAAACTCCTCAATGGATCCACCACAATTGCCAAGAATGGATTGCCATGTGGATCTTCGGCACGTTGCCATTGAAGCTGTGTCGAAATATCCGTCTGACTCAAGAAACAATGAGAGTGAATCCCCACGTCAAAGGGGTGGGAGTGGTACCATCCCATAAACTTTTCTTTGCGGGTAGTTTCGAGAGATTCGCCAAGGGCAATCATGTGGTTGATGACATCGCCGTCATCGGCAATGACGCGAGTTTCGAACCCTTCGATGGGGAGGGGGAAGACATCGGTTACCACGAGTGTTTTGGGGGTGTTGGGATCTGGTCGGCCCAATAAGAGGCCCATGACTTCGATGGGGTTGCCTCCCTTTTTGACACCCTTTTCGACACCAGAGTGGCAGTGGGTCATCATTTTCATGACGGCCGAGGGGGAGATGGCGGTGGATTGGAAGTAGGAGGGGTCGTCTTTCCAGGGGGAGGATTTGCGGAGTGCGGCGAGGGCGGCGTCGTTGAAGGTGTAGCGGGCGTTGGGATCAGAAGAGGGTGGGGGTGGGCCCCCTCCTGTAGTGTTGCTAGTGGCAGCGGCGGCTGTCATGGTCTTGATATTGATTGATTGGTGCAGTTCTGATTTTTTGAGATGATGAATGATGAGATCTTTCGTTTTAGACGGGACTCCCTCATAAACGAACCCTTCATTTTACAACATAACCACCATGGGAAAAAACAGATGCCCTAGCCTCTCTCAAAAGTTGCATCATCTACACACGAACAACATCATTCAGCACCATATCGTACTACCAATAATATAAGGGGGGAAGTAGCCATCATGTCGAATCAACGGAAACTTCAAAGTGAGTGTTTTTCATGGGACAAGGGTATCATCGGCAGTCGATTAATTGTTTGTGCCTGCCGCCGCCCGTAGTAGATATAAAATGATTATTTGTCTCGGTGCAGGGGGATGGATATCATTTCACTTGGATTCTAGTGAGGGGAGGTCAGGGGGCTATTGGCGACGTGTAGGTTGCGGTCCTTCATGTAATATCACTGTTCACATGTCATGTACAAAAAAAGAAATACGGTGTCACTATAGTGGAAAAATGCGGCGATGGGATAGCATATCCTTGGACGCAGTTCGGCCTCGTCTATCCCTCCATCACTGCAATATCTAGCAGACGCCATATCGCCACTCCTTCCATGTTGACAATCATAACTAACGCCTCACTCTTGTTCTTCCTCCACCCCCTTGCTTCATTTAATGTTATTTATCTCATCCACACAGCCGAAATTGACCGAGTCATCAAAAAAGTCGACGAGGGCGTCGAACTATTCGACGACATTTACGAAAAGGTCTACTCGGCAGACACACAAAACCAAAAGGAAAAGTACGAGACTGAACTCAAAAAGGAAATCAAGAAGTTACAACGATTACGTGATCAAATCAAATCATGGATAAGTGGATCGGAGGTCAAGGACAAGGTTCAGTTATTGGAGTATAGGAGATTGATTGAGACCAAGATGGAGGCGTTCAAGGTGGTAGAAAAGGAAACGAAGACCAAGACCTTTTCAAAGGAGGGGCTGGCACGGCAGGAGAAGTTGGATCCGGAGGAGCAAAAGAAGGCGGATACGGTCAATTGGATTGGGGAGGTGATTGAACAGATCAATAATAAGATTGATGAGACGGATTTGGAGATTGAGACATTGTCTGCCGGAAAAGGGAAGAAGACGAATAAAAATCAAATTGAGGAGTGCAATGAGCATTTGGCGAGTCATAAGTTTCATGTGAATAAGTTGGAGGGGATTGCTCGTCTTGTGAGGAATGATCGTATTTCAGCCGAGTTGGTGGATCAGGTGAAGGAGGATTTGGAGTATTATGTGGAGTCTCATGGGGAAGATGAGTTCATGATGGCCTATGATGAGGAGGGGTTTTATGAGGAATTGGGTCTGGATGATTTAGATGTGGTCAATGTGGACAGGGTCACTCAGGCATCGGTTTCATCGAAAAAGAAGGATGATGATGCCTCCTCTGCCACTAGTGGTAGCAAGAAGGAGAAACGCTCGAGCAAGTCGTCCACTGCGTCATCGATGATTCCGTTAACTATTGGTCGTGCCAAGGCCAAAAAGGGGTCGATTCCATCAAATGAGGCTACGCCAACGAAAATTGGACGTGCGAATTCAACCGCTTCTTCTTCTTCTGGACCAGCACCTATTGCTCCCGCACCAACACCCAAAGCTCCTGCCGCACCTGCTGGTGGTGGGGCGAGTATGGCCGCAGTTCTCAAGAGAGAAAGTGAAGAAAGGCAAAAGGCAGCACTGCAGGCGCAACAGCAAGAACAGGCTAGACAGGCGGAACTATTGCGACAACAACAGCTCAAGCAACAGCAAGAGGCTCAAAGACTTCAGCAGCAGCAGGAGGTGCTTCGGCAGCAACAGCAGCAGGCTGCGCAAGCGGAGGCTTTGAAGAGGCAGCAAGCGCAGCAACTTTTGGAGCAGCAACGTCAGCAGCAGGCAGTGCAGCAGGATGCGGCAGCGAAACAAAAGTTACTGCAACAGCAGGCAACTCGTCAACAAGCGCAAGCACAGCAGCAAAACGTCCTCAACGTGGGCCTATCGGGTTTATCATTAGGCAACGCCGTCGGTTCGAACGCTCCTACAGCCATATCAGCAGGGCCATCACAACTTGCTGGAGGGAAAGATGCAACAGAGCGCTACTTGAGTGCCTTGAATGATTCCTTCATGCAAATTCCAACTGGCGCAGACAACGAGCGACAAAAGTCATACACGCCTCGAAATCCGTATCCATGCCCGTCGTGCTACCCCTCTGTGCCATCACCCATCTTTGACAATCCTGCCGTGTTTGAGAAACTTGGAACTGATGCACTCTTCTTCATTTTCTACTACGCTCAAGGGACACATCAGCAGTACCTTGCGGCGAAGGAATTGAAAAAGCAAAGTTGGAGGTATCACAAAAAGTACATGACATGGTTCCAACGTCATGAGGAGCCTACGGTGACAACGGATGAGTATGAGCAAGGTACGTATATCTACTTTGACTACGAGACGGGTTGGGGACAAAGGATTAAGCAGGATTTCAGATTTGAGTATTCCTTCCTTGAGGATTCGTTATCTGTGTGATTGAGTTGTGGAGTAATAGTCTTCGAGTTAATCCTTATTAACATTCATTACAATACGTAATAGTTTTGTTAGAAGAAACTTATTGTTACATTTGGATTGCAGCATACTACTTCTGGCTTGTCACCGCCATCCAACCAAACATACACATCCAATTTAGATTATCATACATTTTATGATATCACATTCTTGACTTTTCAAATCGAACTCGGTTCTGCTTCGTTTGTTTCATCAATTCTTCTGCACCCAGCCACTTGTTATGCGATTTCTTGTAGCCTTTATACTGCACCAAGTATTTCAAGCAGCCGGCGGCATCTTCCTTCAATTTAATAACTGTTGCCTCGTAAAGAACATCTCCCGACTTGTTCTTGTCTGGAGCAAAGACCTTTTCTGTCAGGTTAAACGTTTGAACACATCGAGCAGAGCGTCTCATGGGAGAGGGCTGTCGTTTTCTCTTGTTTTCAACCCTTTCGGAATCAATGTCAGAGCCCGAACATCTCTTTCTCTTCTTTGTGGATTTACATACAGTAGATGCTTGAACCTTCATCTTCGCAGATGGCTTCCGTTTGCTCGTGGAAGGAGTGGTAGTCTTCGTCGTCGTAGACGGCTTCGATGTGCGTGATAATTGAGATCGTGATTTGAGATACTTGGCACGAATCAGCTTGGTTTGTTTCATGATTTCGTCCGAGGGAAGCCACTTGTTATGCGACTTCTTGTAGCCTTTATATTGAACCCAGTATTTCAAGCAGCCGGTTGTATCTTCCTTCATTTTGATCACTTGTGCCTCATAGAGAACATCTCCCGACTTGCTTTTGTCGTATGCGTAAACCGGCTCCTTGACGGTAAATATGACCGGCTTAGGCGTTTTCTTTTTGGGTGATGACGACACTTGCGGTGCCTTCTCGGCATTTGAGTGGTGTACGTGTACAATTTTGCAATCACACCAATCTACTCCCGTAGATCCAAACAATGTATATAATGCACCTCTCTTCCCAAAGTTACTGGTACTGACATCTCGCCCCTTGGGACACATTGAGCGCTTTCGAAAGTTTGAAAGAGAATTTGTTAAATTGAGGGTTTGAGCACCACCAATACTCCATCTTCCATTCATTAAATCGAGGGTTTTGTGGCTGACTACACGATCAGATAGAGTTTGTGGGATAGGAAACTCTGTATCGACAAGCACGTATATGCCATCTATATAGATGAGACAAACGCAACACATACTCAAAGAGTGAGAGAGAAGAGAGAGAAGTGAATCATGCAATAAGACAGCGGATCTTACCTTTGTAGTCAAATGGAGGAGGTGAAAGTTTGGTGTCCTCCGTTACAAGTATCTGGAAGTCAATTTTAGGCAGAGATTTGTTTTCAAGAACACATGCAAAAATTGCATCGACTATGTCTGTTGGTAGACGTGCAAGACGTGTCGTGGCCTTTTTCTCCTCCTTCTTCTTTTTGACCTCCTTGCTCTTTCTTGCAACATGTAGTTTGCTCATGAAGCCTTCTGTTTCTTGAACTATCGTTGACGCAGTTAACCTTTCAAGTTCAATTCTAGCACCCTGGTTGATAGAAAGAGGCTGTAGAAAGGCCAATTGGCTCCTCTGCTGATGAATCAATGTCGATTCTGCTGTTGCCACAGGTTGGTCTACATTCTGTGTGAATGCAGGCAAAACATCGCCCCCATTCTTTGGCTGCGGCGGCCTAAAAGGGAGATGTGGTCCAAAGCAATGAGACTGTTGGATCTTCCAAAACAAGTCATCTATTGTCATTGGATTGTCCGGGTGTGGCAAACGCTCCAAATGAAACGTGAAATGCACGCCGCCTTCAACCTTGCCGCTTCCACCATCTGTTAAATTGCCTTCAGAATTCCAGACGTGGGTGACAATGTACAGTCCGTCATATCTATAACTTGTTCTGTCACCCTCAAACGCTGCAGGTCTGTATGAACTTTTCAGGTTAGACGACCTAAACACACGAACAGGCTTTTTCATTCGGAAGCTCATGTATAGAGCGCCTGCTCCTTGTCTTCTGCTGCTAGTATAACGCAGCCAGCTCAACCCGTCTTCCTCTCTCACATCAAAGTCCTGCCGCGACACAACGATTGAGTCCGACCCGTCTTTTATGTTGCCATTAATACCTCTTTGATCCGCACGATGGCTGAAGGTTGACCACAGAAACCTCCTCGAATAACACTCGCCCATACTCACGTTTGTTGGATGACCAAACACAACCGTTTCTGTTTTAGGCCGTAGTTTGGTTATTGCTGAAACTACGTTCCATTCTTCACCACTTATAGATTCGTCACCGCCTTTTTTCAGCACGGAAACGCCCGAATCCTGCGGCACAAATCCAGTGTTGCCGTGACGAAAAATGAGAACGAATCTATGTGAGTTGCTTTTCAATTTCTTTGGAAGACTGTGTTCGTAATTATCTTGCATATAGCCATCCATATCGTAGCCATCACCTTCTGCAATGAACAATTGAATTTCTTCATCACCATGACACAGTGGTTTCGTTCGCTTATTTGGTCGAATGCAAAGAGGTCGGATCTCTCCCGGTGCGTCTACAACTACGCACACAACGACTGTTTCACCTTGAGTGTCATCAGCATGCCATCCTATACTATCACCTCCGTCTTTATAAGCTATCATATCGACCCCAATATCCCAATGCGGCAAACTGTATGTTCTTGCTAATTCTTCGGCATAATTTGCGACTTCTGGGACGAGGTCAATAGGAAGAGCTTTCATTTTTATACCGTGGTAGGCATAACCGGGCTGGTGTCGTCGTTCATCATGAGAAGTTTCATCATCGTCATCAATTGTAGTTTTCGCTCTGGAAGACAACAACACGTGCGAACGAGGCTCTTGGAAACCATCAAAGTTCAGCCGATCGTTCCGACTTATGGAGTACTGACGATAGAGCTTGCAATCGTGCATTGCTCTTGATAGATCCTTTCGTTTGTTTTCTGGGAGAACATTGCAGAGAATGCGAAGTGTGCCGCCTCTTGACAGGTTCAGAGTGATGGTCGCACTGTTTTGAGTGTCTCCAAGTCTACCTCCAACTATATCTTTCCACGGTCCGTAACTGCCTGAAAGTTTATCAAAGTATCTTATCCTACCCACCTTTCTCCGCATATCATTATCTTTCAAAGTCTGATCTGATTCAACAGGTACTTTTGTAGACAAGACCGCAGGTGTTGGCTCAGTGACCCCCATGGGCAGTGTTTTCTGTTCCTTTTGCACATCTACCATCGGTAGTGTTTCCTTTAGTGCTGCCGAGCCCCTCGTGCTTTCCAGCGGTGTTGATCTAAACGAAGAACACCCCCATGATGCATGTCCAAATTGTTGTACCTGATTGATAAATGACTGATGATTACGATGATGCTGTGAAATAGTGCGTTGATGCATATAAAGTCGTTGAGCGCTCTCTGCTAATAGTGGTTCTTGTTCAGCAGGTAATGCCAACGTGTACAATGGATCCGCCATCTCCATTCTCAGCACATTGTGCACCGGCTGATGCTGGTGCAGAGGAGGTTGAGTGTGAAGGCTGTTTGTCGTTTGAGGATTGAACCCAGGATGAATTTTAGTCAGCTCTCTAGTTAAGGTGGCAAGAGATGATGATTGCGAGACAGTAGGACCTGGCAATTGAGCTTGAGAATGATTGTATGACAGTAAACCCGATGGATACGTTCGATACGCCGGTGATGATGCAACAACATTTTTGACACCTGTCCAGCGTAGGTGGTTATGGGAAGAATTATTCATTGTTTTTGGATCAAATTTATGGACTCATTTAGGATTCGATGCTCTCTAGATGGCGATTGTTCTTTCATACTGCACAAAGTCAACGGTCCTGCTATCTCCACAGCAATGAAATATTGTAGAAGTTGTGGTAGAACTTGCACTGTGACAGTCAATTACTACACAACTTCTACTACGCCCCAGTTTGTGCAACTTCTACATGATTACTGACAACTTCTACAAACACAACATGAGTGCTGACAGTTATTTTTGTTTCTACTCATTCTTACTCCTTTTCTGTCGTTGACATCGCCAATACAGGCGACAGCTTTTTTATTGGCGATATAAAAGCGACAAATAATGGATTTCGACGGTTTCCTTACCAGCTTTCACTAGTTTCTTTCCTTTTCTGTTCGTCTGTCTTCCACCTAGCAAGCTCCACACGCAACACCCTCAAAATTCCGCCAACCCAATGCCCTTTGTTTTGCTGCGTGCTTCTACTGAGTATATTGTAGTAGAGATAATACGAAACAAAAGTACATTGCGCATAGGCGATAGTTATATTATTATGTACTCCACATGCACTAGCTGCCAATTGCAATTTGCTCACGAAGTGTCGACAACCGTGGATGGTTACTACGGCATCTTTTGCACCAACGCCAACTGTGGTCGTATGTCATGGAGATGTTCTTCATGTGCATATGTTTTGCCACAAAGTCGCCGAGCAAGAATGATCCAACATCATCAGTCAGTACACTATAATGAAATAGCAGCACAAAGTGACGATAACAATTCCGAAACTGTAGATGATAATTTTGATCCACTGCTGGAGGATATTACGACCGCAGATGATGATCATGCATCTACCGGAATTATGGAGGAACGTCCTTCCATTGTCAATTTGATGTACTCCAACAACACAATCACTGCCGATGATGAACTCGATGCGGCTGTCGCGGAAGCAGATGACCGCGACACTGACGATCTCGAAAGTCTCATCACTGACCACTTCCAGGATGAGGAATATTCGCGGGGGAATTCAACATCACAAACTGACTTTAATATGATGGAAGGTGAACATAATCGTATCTTCTTTAGCCAACAACACAATGCGGGACATGGAGGTATACGTGGTGTTGCTCATAGGGCTGCCATTCATGATCGTTGCTGTTTAGACATTAATGACATGGTGGATGAGCAGGATGGAAAGTTACTGTTTGAGATCACAGACAATCTTGTCAACAAGCCAGTAGCAGAACAGAAAAAGTTTCTATCATGCATCAAAACAATTATGTCGCGTTACGATTCCGAACCAAACACGAATGTAACGATTCCTACTGACATGAAAGCTGCTGATAGGTTATGTCTGAAGGGTAAATCTTCGATCTTTAATTTACTTCCTTTCCCTCCCACTAAGGTTATTGGTGGACACGCATGTTTAGAACTTGATGGCCTACTTGATCACTGTTTTGCTTGGGGTTTAGAGTTCCTTCCATTCCAAGATCATGATGGAAAAACGTACACGGATGGCTTCAATGGTACTAAGGCGGGACAACGTCTTTATGAGCAAATGAAGAATAACCTCAGTGGTGACATACCCGTCGAACAGACTTTCTTTGGGCATCTAATGTTTTGGAGTGATAGCTTCCTCCGCTTCTTTTCACGTCAACGAGACAACAGTATCTGGATGTTAATTGTGAGGATATGCCCACCGATGGGGATGTCCACGTCGGAGAGCCATACATACTGCCTTGCATTTGGAAGTAAATCTTTGGATCATGAGGGTAGAACTTGAGTAGAACGTGCTCGCGGAAGGCCCTAGAAATAATTTTGTAGAAGCTACAAGTTCTACAAGAGAACCCAGTACCACATTGTAGAAGTTGTGTAGAAGAAGTCAAAAACGTACATCTTTTACTGCAACTTCTACAATATTTCATTGCTGTGTCTTGACTGATCTACAACTGTATGTAGTTTTCGTGACATCTTGCTAGTCGCGCCGCGAACTGACCCATGGGTCAGCGCTTTTTCCACCGATCCAAACAAGACACACAAGATGGTGCTCCCAGCCTACGAGCAATAACGGCGACAAATAATCATATAACAAACCCAAAACATAGTCACTAGACCTATTTTTTACGCTGAATCGAATGGTGCAGTCGGCGGTTCGCTATCTCCAACACCTACAGACGTTTACTACGATAGCAGCGACAGTGATTTTTCCGCAATCAACGGCACATCATAGTTTGGGCAT
Organism: Skeletonema costatum; assembly: GCA_018806925.1. NCBI lineage: Eukaryota > Bacillariophyta > Thalassiosirophyceae > Thalassiosirales > Thalassiosiraceae > Skeletonema > Skeletonema costatum. Next base: position 36,565 of record JAHBBA010000828.1, on the reverse strand, counting down.
CATGCCGGAGGGTAATGATCAATATATAACGCTGACATGATAACGCCGTATCCGCATGGGTATAAGGCGTCGATTAATCGCCGGCGATAGTGACAGAAATGAGTATTACATCGGCATCGAGTGAGATATAAGAAGGCATGAAATCTGTCAAAATCGGAAGGCTTGCACTATGTCACATGCTTTGCAACAGTGAATTATCATAATATACACCCACAATATGGTCTCCACACCTGTTATTAATGCTTTCAGACGTATCCACCGTCGGTAGTTTTTGGCGTATTGTAGTTTTGTTCCATATTCGACACATCTTGCCACACATCTTCTGATATGGCATCAATGAGGAAGATAATAGTCCTCGAATAACACTCCAAATGATAACCGCAATGCACGTTGGTAATTGATTGAGAGTATCTTACATAAGCAAGAGTGTTATAGTCCTGCTTATAATCACATCGTTAGATACGATATGGTGGTTGAATGTGTGCTGGCGGTCGCCCCAAATTGGGCCTCATCAGGACTTCTACGTTGTAGATCCGCCGATACAACTACGAAGAGTTTGAGCAGTGACAAATAAGCTGGTATCCTATCGTAATCGAATGTAATGGGCCGCTAAAAGCTGTTCATTGCTGTATTCACTGCGCTAGATAGACTACAAAGAATAATCAGAACTGATGATGAGTTGAAAAGCCCTCCTTACAAGATGAATACGGAGAAAGGCGAGAGGATGATATCAATCTAGTTTCATCTTTTGTGGAGTTTTTCCAAGAAGAAATGAATTGTATGATAGAAGAGGGGAGCAAATGTTTGATGATAATGTTCTTAGAATATCATGAAGTAATTCATTCACATTCGAATCAGCATTCTGCTTGTCCTCTTCAGACACATCATTTGTCATCAATGTGTCCAAGTCGAACACGTTCACAAGAGTGTCAACCCATTCCACACCACTCAGTAGTTTGGATGATGTCGCCGCTTTTGTTCTATCCCAAAGAGTTACGGATGGAACATCTTTCTTCAATTTTACGTCATCGTCGTAATCACATCCATGGCATCATCCATCACCTTACTTGCGTCTATATTTCGTGATGCAATACACATGCCTTCAGAGGAAACATACATAGAAGCAGAATGGCTTACTTATATAAAGGTGTTGGTAGGGTGACATGCTCTGATACTGTTGATAGGGACGAATAGAGGACCACCATTGGCTATCATAGATGCTCATATTTTGGCAGATGTTGTACCTCCTTCGTTTGCTTCATGTCGATAATGCCCATTCACACTGCTGCTATCGACCATAGTAACGTACCATTCCGAGAATTGGGTATCATAGGTGTGTTCTACAACATTGACTATTGCCTTTCCTACTCAACACCCATATCATGTTCCATCTTAGATCATAGATTGCATGAAACTGCAGCAGCTGATGATGTGGTGGTGGTAGATATCTTCTTCAGGCGTTTGTTATCATGTACCACTTACCGCACCATTAATTGATTCAGTGAAGGTGGTGTTTTAGAGCTTGTCGTAGGTTTGTCATGTTGTTATTCATTGCTGTACTGTAGGTATGGGCCATGGGGCATGATGTCTAGACTGCACAGATCTCACATCTTATTCTATTTCGTTCCATGACGCTATCACACTCATCTCAGTCGCTACTTCCGGACATTATCTGACTCACCATACCTATGCAGAAGTGAGGTAATCATGTGAGCGTGATATATTGATCATTACCACTCCTTCTCGACGCCCATATCATGTTGTGTCGACGGAAGGCAAAAGATCGCTGCCGCTGATATACAGCCGAATACGTTACTACATGATGGATACGAGAAGCCGCCGATAGCACCATTGGGTTCTACGTGAAAAATTGGTCTAGGCAACATGTTGTTGGTTTGTGTTGACACCATTTGCTGGAAATATATGGATCGGTCCAATACACAAGTTGTGTGATGTGTCTTCTTTTTTTTTGCTTCAAAAAAATTTGGGTCAGTTCGCGGCGGTGGGGTCAGTTCGCGGCGCGACTAAATAGCTTGCGATCATCTCTTCTCGGACACTCAACAGAATATTCAAAGCCAAATGCCCACGCACGACCCACGATCCATCAATACATAGATCTAAGTATTTACTGGTACCTATCTACATCTACAACCAAGAAGAAGTTACAAAGGAAGGAATACTTCCCCTCCGACCATTTCCGTCCTATCACTTGCTGGTTGGGATTTACGAATACTTGCACTTGTTTACAGAATCGTGCACTCATATCTTCCAAAGTTCGTGAACTAATTAATTGAAAGTGGAGATCGAAGATACCATGGGCAAGAGATACAATACTCTAGGTATGAAAGCAGAAAAGTTCCTGGGACAAAATGTACGTCGCTATGGTATAAGCAGAAAAGTTCCTGGGACAAAATGTACGTCGCTATGGTATACCACTATAGAAGACAATAGATGGCCAAGAGAGAGTTGTTGGAGTCGGCAAGTATTGACACCACGTCAAGAATGGATTGACATCTACAAATCGAAAGACAGACAAGAACCAGCATAAATCTTTGGCACAGAAATCTACAAAGAAAAACCCTAAAAAGTCCTCATACTTATATATACATACTATTGCGATGACAAAGTATTTCGGCTTTCATTACAATCGCATCCATCTGTACATCCTCATTGTTCACTGATTGTGTATATAATAGTGTCTAACTTTGACCTTGCAATGTGATAATAATCCTACGGGTATGGCCACCTCCCCAACCCCCTTGATCACGATGCTCGTTGAGGTAAATGCCTTGCCAAGTACCTAGAGCCAAGCGACCGTTCTTGATCGGGATGTTCAGTGACACGCCCATCAACGAGCTCTTCACATGTCCAGGCATGTCATCTTCTCCTTCCATGGTGTGGTGGAAAGTGCCGTCTTTAGTCCATTGACCAGGGCAAATCTTATTCAACGCTACCTCCATGTCACGACGCACATCGGGGTCTGCATTTTCATTAATAGTCAAACTTGCAGATGTATGCTGGATGAATAAGTTCGCCATACCGATCTTCATGCTAGCTATATCTTTCTGTATGGCCTTATTCACCTCCGATGTGATTAGATGACAACCTCTGCTCGAGGCAGTGATACTAATTTCATGCTGTGCCCACATTGGGATGGTGGGTGCTGTGTTGCTAGCCGAACAGAGGGATGTGGAAGATGAGGTTGGCTGAGCCGAGACGAAGGAGTGGATAGACAGTGCAGCTGGAGAAAATGCCAACGATGCAGGTAGAAGAAGTAGCAAGAAGAGGCGATGGGCTTTAGAAGGGGAGCGGAAGTGTACCATGGATACAGTCTCTTTCTGTTGGTATCTTTGGTACGATAGGACGAGGGTGGGGCTGCACAATCTACACTGCCGACTTCCGTTATGGTGTTTTGTGTCTGTTCGTGGATTTTTTGGTTTGGTTTTGGTGGGATGGGGGTAGGTAACCTAAGTAAGTGTACATTGCCTATGTACATCTAGGTACTGTTACTTAGGCCCGCCTCCAAATCCAAAAAAAACAAAACTTCACACAAAAAATAAAACAGTGAAAATGAAAGTAGCACCAGCACGGATCAACCATCTCTCTATCGCAGCCCTTGCAACGCTGCTGCTACATATCTTCCCGCTTTCCCTGTCATTTACTCCGCCCCACAGAGGTGGTTGTCGCCTGTTTCTTGACACTGCTGATACAAATGAGTGGGATGCTCTGTTACCACGCGGAATGTTTTATGGTGTTACCACAAATCCAACTCTGCTTGAGCGAGCAAATGAGCCTTGCACAGTAGAAAACCTTCACAAGCTTGCATCCACGGCATTGCAATACACGGACGAGTTTATGTGTCAGAGTTGGGGTGATACAGCAGACGATTTGTTTCAAACCGGAATGGCCATTTCTGAATACGATCGAGAGAGAGTGGTAATCAAAGTACCAGTGACTGCAACTGGTGCTGAGGCAGCATCTAAACTGACCAAGGCAGGTGTTAGAATTTGCTTTACTGCTTGCTATAATAAGAAACAAGCCCTGATCGCAGCCAGTTCCGGCGTAGAGTACATCGCTCCTTATTTAGGAAGAATCACGGACAATGGTAAAGATGGTTATGACGAATGTAGACAGATGCAAAACATTGTCGATGGTCTTGGTAGTGGAACACGGATTTTGGTGGCGAGTTTGAGAGATGCCGATACAATAGCAAAACTTGCAATGGAAGGCCTTGATACGTTCACCTTCAATCCTGATGTTGCACGAGAGCTATTTGACGAACCTCTCACGGATAATGCCGCCGAGGAGTTTGAAGAAGCTGCTGCTAGAGGTAGTACGTCCAATTAATGTTATCTTTTAATTGGTTGATTCAACTACTACTTAGCACCATAATAACATCTATTTCCAGTCAGTTTCAACTATGAATGATAATCATGTTACTTCACAAAAGATTTCCCATTGCAATAAAGCCTTCATCATCGCCATGATCTGGTTGATTAACTCCAATTGACCCGACTTGATGCACAAAAGAGAAGACTATCTAACAGTTGTTCACCTCTTTGGAATTGAACACTGATATTACAGTTGCACTCTCAAAATTATTCTATGTGCATCCCCCCCTCTTTGTATCCTTCGTTTTTGTTTTATTCAGGGAGACCAAACAAGGTCAGAATTGCACCATGTAATTAAAATTCGTACCAGTTCCAATTGAGAAATATGAAATATCATGATGAAGACTTTTTCCTCCACGAAGCCCAAGTTGTTATGACATAAAAATGAAAAAAATGTTGTTGTGTCCTTAATCATCTAAACCCCGAAGAGTTCACACACTAACATCACCCCATCCATTAATAAATCCCCTCACAAATATAGCAGCATATAAACAGAATGCCACAGCAATGGGCAAAACGACGACATGGAATGCAAGCCGTTCATGAGTTTCCAGCATGTAGAGACCGGACCATAGGTAATACCGATATTTCATTTTTTGAAGCCATAGGACGATGGGATTGCCGCCCTTTGTAGGCGGGCAGAGGGCGTCTGTGTTGGTTTTGGTGAGGGCCATTACGTCGCGATAGTACGGGGTGGAGGATTAGAAGGTAAGCAGGTTTTGTAGAAAGTGGTGAGGTGCGTAGCAGCGGCGGGCGGGGCTTCGTCATTGCATTGAGAAAGAGGCAAAAGCAAATACGCAAAACCCGCTTTTCGATTTTGGCGGGAGACCATTTCCAAGCCATTTACCTTTTTATTTCGTCATGTATCTATTGTATGCTATAGCAAGCAGGATTCTCTAGCATCGGCTCACACAGGTTACGTCTGCAATCCTTCAGAATAAGAGGCAGCAGAATGCATAGAAGGGGCAGTGGTGGCTTGTTTTGGGTCGGAACAAATGCATTTGAAGTGTATGTATCCATATCAAATTTCGGACCTGGAAGCGGGCTTGGAGTATTGAACTGTATTGTAACTAATTTATCCCACGCCTATATCCACTCCATTCAATACCACTTCCAAGCGTAAGTCCGCCCTCATCAGAATCCTTACCATGTCGTTGCAGCCTTTCATTTGTGGATCCAACTGATGCTACTCTATTTTTCAACTCACGCTGTTGATGCACATCATGTTTGGCTCGAATACAGCCCACTGGTTTAAATGGTGTTTTCTTCTTGCAAGATCGACAAATCCATCCAGCTGTGACAATGTTCGTCGCCTTACTTGGAGCATCAGAACCTTTCGTACCGTTCTTGTTAGTACCAGTGCGTTGTTTCCTTTGGTCCATCTCGAATTCTTTCGCCTCTAATTCTTGAATTGCCCCTCTAGCCCTTGCGTATTCTTGAGCGTTTGCTGCACTAGCGAAGCGGCTTTGTGCGCACAGTAAAGAGTCGCGATCAAGGGCATTACTTTCCCCAAATGAAGATGCAAAGTTGTTGCGTGAAGACTGGCCAGTGCTTGACGATGGTTGTGCCCTTCTAGAGCTAAGACGAGAAAGCAAATCTTCAGTTTTGCTGTTGACTACTCCTTCTTTCTTTTGCTGTAGCAACTGAGCCAAGCTCCTTTGCCTGTCCAAAATATCTGACGTTGCAGGCTTTCTATTTGCGTTTGAGGATGAGCCTACCGTAGCAGAGAAGCCAGATTTCCGAAACAATGAGCTCGGCTTAGGTACTTGAACTGATCCATCGTAACCTTCAACTTGGAAAACTTTGCACTTGGGTTTCACACTTGGTTGTATAGAAGTTTTCTTTGCGTTGGAAGAGGGGTTGCTAAGTCTCGCCTTTTTCCTTTCCAATGCTTCACCTAGGATATCGTCCGGCGAGACGCCATGGTCTTGACGTTTCTTACATTTATCTGTCGACTTGGGTGCGTATGGATTTGTTGCTTTTGCTGTGTTGACGTTTGCAGCTTTTTTCATGTGCTTGGGGGCTTTTTTCAAATGCTGTGTTGTCATCGTAGATGATGATGCTGACATAGTTTCATCCAAGAAACCTGGTTGTGATAGTGCGTCAAAGAGGGAAACTGAAGAAGTTCTTCCTCCTTGTGCTTGTGCCACACCCACACTTTGCGATGAAACATTCCTTTGATTGTTGAAAGTAGAGGTATGAGAGACAACATTGCGCACGTTATCGGTTCGCAACTTTTGCAGCCTGTTGTCAGATGCTTTATTTGTATTTGTACTTCCTCTCGATGAGAGTCCTTGTTTCCTGTGCGTACTACAATATCCACTTCCGCCTCTTAAATCAATGAGAGTGCTGCATCCAACATCCTCCCATTTTGGTCCATAGTCCGACGCTACCTTCTTTCTAATTGTACCTTTGCAATTACCACAGTCGACCGATCTACCAATAAGGAGAATTTGTCTTGGATCATTGACACTCAAACTTACCGCTGTGGCCGAGCCATCTCTGGATGGCATCAAACTAGGGCTTAGAATAGAAACAACCCATCCTTTTTGTAGAAATCGCTTATTCCGTTTAATCACGCCCAATGCCTCTCCAAATAAGAAACACTGTCACCAATGCATGAATATTGTTATTGTTTGATCTGGAAGATGGTGACGCCAAATCACCTAGTTGTATCATTGCAAACGCTCGTCCAGTGTTGGAAGACACTCGTGACGAAGTATCCGATGTAATGATTCCACACGTAGCTAGATTAGTAGATCCTTTGTCGCTGCCATCAGTTGTGTAGGTGGTCCACTCTGAACGGCTGGATGCTGCTAACATGGACACGGATTTATATGTCAGCAGTGCGAAATGGTCGACCATGTCAGCTCTAGATGTTTTCCTGTCGGTGATGCGTAAACCAGTGATTGGATCACATGCTACTACCTGATTGTTGTTCTTTGATGGTTTGCCTACAGCTGCTTTTGCCACTTTATTTATGGATGGAAGAGCCTTCGAAGTAGATTGGGTGACCTTTGATGTGAACTGTTTATTTTGAAGAGGCTTGCCGTAGAATGCCGACGCAAAATCATCCTTCCTTGCTTCGATACGTGCAGATAGCGGCGCCGGTACGTCATTGGATGTCACGTCAGTAGCCAACGCCGTCTCATCAGCGGTATTATCATCGAATAAGGACAACAGTTCATCCATGATGGCGTTGTTTATATAGGTGCACCTTGCTTGAGCTCGAAACTTGAAATGGTGAATTTCAAAAAAGTGAAGAGGCAAGAAAATGACGAGACACAGGTTTTAGTAAGGACTGGTAACGGGGCTTTGAAGGGTATCGCCTAAGAGGCCCGTGTTTTGACTGGATTTAGGGTCATCACGGGCACCTCAGTTCAGCCGACGAGGAGTCCCAAAAAAGTAAATCAAAAATTTTGGTCTCTTCATTTTTTTGTCCTCTTTATTGTACCTACAATCTTAAACGATGGTGCACGTTTGAGTAGTAGCCGTAGCCGCTCTGCCATCTGCCAGCAACCAGCAAACAATATAGCTGTAGAGGCACTACGATACTAAGAAGATGGCCTCGTCTGCATACTTAGACGTCCGAAATGCCATAGCCGATGAAGGCAGTGACGCAAGGGTCGAAGTCAAGTGAGTACCTAATGACTGCATATTTATCTTCTATTCTACTTCTACAGATCTCTTTCTAATACATATGCAATACTACGCAATAATAGCCAACGTGCTTTGATTGATAAGATTCTAGCACGATATGCTTCCGCCGGTGCAGTTTACCGAGAGCTGTTACAAAACTCAAACGATGCAGATGCCACAACAGCTGAAATCTTAATCACTACGTCGGCCTCTTCTGAGGGAGGAAAGGAAGTAGTTAGCCAAGTAATTTATCGCAACAATGGATTACCGTTTCGTACTCAGGACTGGGCCAGATTGAGAAAGATCGCAGAGGGAAACCCAGACGCATCAAAAGTTGGCGCATTTGGTGTAGGAGCCTATACAATGTTCTCCATCTGTGAAGAACCGTTGGTTGTCAGCGGGAAAAAGGGTGAAGAAGAAGCAATGGCTTTCTTTTGGAAGGGCGACAGTTTATGGACAAAGACGGGGAAAGCACCTGATGGTATTATCAATATGAGCGCAACTCTGAATCATAGCAATGTTCAAGACAATACTGCTTGGACGTCATTCATGCTTCCTTCGCGAGATCCTTACCCTCTACCAGATCTAGTGGAATTTGCAAAATTCCTTACTGCCTCAATGACCTTTACGCAGTGCCTTAAGAACATTCGAGTCTATGTCAACTCAACTCTGCAATTGAATATACAAAAGACAATCATAGAATCGCACACAATTGAAACGCCCAAGGCGAGTTCATTTTGGAGAAATGACGGCGCAGTGACTTCATCTAGCTCGGGGATGTTTACATTGGGTAAGGGTGCGGATTTAACTCAAACATCTGTGCAAATGAGTGTCTCAATAAGGAAAGATTTATCTCCCAAAAGTGATATGGAAACATCTAAAGTGAGAGCGAGGTATGCATCTGCCATGGTCAACACGAAAATTCCATCCGGGATAGAAAAAAGGATGATGCGTGTGACGAAGAAGAAGCCGCCGAAAGAGTTGACAGTGCAAATTTTCCTTGATGCAGCAGACCATTCAGATGATAATCAAACGTCTTCAAAGTTGAAGAGGAAGTCAAAGGCGGCTCTCATTACTCAATCCTTTGCACCGACATCGGGGAGTGGAAGAATATTCATTGGATTTCGTACCTCTCAAACAACGGGGTTGGGCATTCACTTGGCTGCCCCTCTCGTACCAACAGTAGAAAGAGAAGCGATTGATTTTGTTGATCCAGCCCTGAGAGAATTTAACTCGGAGTTACTAGAGGTTAGTGGTATTTTGATGAGGTTGGCATTGGAAAACGAGATGTACAGATTGGGTACCAATTGGAATTGGAAAGAAGAACGAGAGGCGTGGGAAGCTCAACGAGAGGATCGAAAGAAGCAACAGAAGGAGGAGGAAGAAGAGAAGAAGTTAGAAACAGATGATGCGGAATCCACCAAGGATTCTGCCGATGACAAGTCTTCTATATCTTCTAGTCTTTACAGCTTTGCAACCTTCATGGCTCGAGGAGTGACAAGTACTGTTAAGGAGGCTGTCAAAGCAGTACCTGAGCTGCTGGGTGAGGATAGCGAAACTACAGAGTTGCTTAACCCTATTGACGATCGACCATTATCCATTGCAGAGCGTGACGCTATAATATTGATGAAAGCATATTGCCCTCGTCAGTCTACGCCTGATGCCCTAGTTGGCCAGTGTCTAGCCAAAGGGTTTGGGCGATGCATGGCCTCGTCATCTCCTCCGGTCCTCACAGTAGATGGTGTAGCGCGAGGAGTAGATTCTCGATTAACCAACAACGGCATGGAAGCATTCGGTATTCCTCACGCAGTTCGACGTATCATGCTGGAAAATGCCAGAGAGTATCACACTGTGATTGCAAACTGTCCAACAATGAGGTAAGTGTCATTCCCCCTTTATGAAATTTCTCAGAAAAAGTTGTTACTCACTCATTTACTGAACCATTCCATATCATTCAGCATTGACGATCTCATTAAAGCAATGAAAGAGAATATTCTAAGCGAAGAAATGTTAGTACGGCTACTCAAGTGGTACCCTAAATACGCTCGATTAAATAATCCTAGAAGAGATAAAAGTCTGCGGTTGAAGGAAGTTATTCGGTACCACAAAGAAAATTACTCGAAAGGAGGACAATCAAGCGATGCCGAAGCGGAGGTTCATCAATTGGACTCAATCTTTTACTTTGCTCCACAACGCATGAGTAAGAAACTTCCACTTCCAGAGACTGTCTTTCCTCAAAGCTTGGTTGGATCGATCGGATTACGTACGCTTGAAGATAGACACTTTACTGATTGGTTTCAGCCGCTGCCCTTTGATATCTGGACTGGATTTATTTCTGAGCATACCTGTATGAGGAATGGCAATGAAAAAGATGATGCCATGAGAATACTTGTGTTGGTGACTCTGAGTAAACATTTCGATTCCTTGGAATCTGCAACGGCGAAGAGTAGATTTGTGGAGTTATTACCATTGACTTCGCCTTGCTTACCATTCGACATCACCACTAGCGACGTCAACCTGCCCGCTTCTAACACCAAAACGGCTGTTCCAAATGAACTATACTTGCCAGATACAGATTTGTCCGCATTTTCGGGTCTACAAACTTTCTACAAAGCGTCAAAGCGTCTGAAAAAGGAAGGAGTGTCTGATGCGTTTTTGCTCGCGATGGGAGTGCGCAAAACTATCAAGATAGAGTTCCTATTTCTTCACCTTGATACCCTCAATTGGAATGAAAACCCAAAGCCTTTGATCAAATACCTCATTGATGCTGACCTTTCTCAGCAGGATTTGTTGAAGCTGAGATCAACGAGGTACTTGCCTGCAGCAAACGATGAAACGTCGGTTTATGCGCCATCGCAACTGTACTTCAAGGACAAAGACTTGAATATCTTTCCATTCGTGAAGTTCTTGCAGTGGCCATCAAATGAGGGTATGTCTACGGCTGCCCGCAACTTCTTATTGAAGCTCGGCGTGCGCACTGAACCCCCTTTATCTGACATAATGGGATATTTGGGAAAAGAAAGTGCAAAGAGCGTCGATGCAAGAGATGATGGCGCTTTGACTGCAGCTTTGCAGTATTTGACTCAACGGCTTGGCCCCAAAGGAACCTACGTCAACCAATTTCGTCACGCAAAAGTGGATTTCTTACCGTGCATTCGACAAAATCTTGAAACTGGGGAAGTTGTCAAAGACATCAAGAGTCCATCGACATGTTACTTCAATCCAACTGCAATGGTGATGGGATTTAATGTGTTGGATCCAATGTTATCCGACACGGAACAAATCGGAGTTAGGATGAATATCAACCGCGATCCTTCATGCCAAGTGCTGCTTCGTCGTCTTCTGCAGTTAGTTGACATATCCACAGCCAGACTCGATCAACTGGAAAGGCAGGGCACTGGGATAGAAGCAAAAGAGAAAAACATTGAGAAGATTCTGACTTTGTTCGAGGGAGTATTTTTGTACTTGTCATCGAGAACCAGCGATTTTCAGAAACGACATTTGTCGGAACTTGCAAAGAAGCCATTCATCCCTTGTAAATGCCGGAGTGGCCTACAATTTTACACGGCAGATCAGGTTTTCTTCCTGAAGAGACAATCAGAAGGAGCTGTTAATGGTGATGGTGACTCCATTGCAGAGTTGTTGTTTCAACAAGTTGAGTACAACGCTTTCCTTTCTTTTGCCGGTGTGAAAACAGAGCCCTCCCTTGAGGAACTCTTCGCTTTAATGATGGAGAAACCAGATGAGGTTCTGGATAGCCTCGGAGAGCCAAAGTACAAAATGCTTCTTCGTCGGATTGCTGCTAACCCTCCGTTCAAGCGGATCACTGCAGATATTAGATCGTCTCCGTTTCTCCTTGGTTATTTGATAATAGACGAAGACGAGTCTGAAGAAGGAGATGAAAAAAAAGCTCGAAGCAAGGCACAGTATCTTCTTGCCAAAGCGGACGATATTCACATTGTGGACAACGCTTTTCTTCGAAGACAATTTCCCATGTTGATATCCCCAATGGAGCAAACACTGGAGGAGTTTTATCGTCGGATTGGATCGAAGTATGTGAGTGAGGTAGTGAAGAAAGATTTCGAAGTGATGGGAAACACTCACCGGGGCACTCCCTTGGCAAATAGCTGTGCCGATAGAATCAAGGAAAGAAGGCCTCTGCTACTTTCTCCGAGCATCACGTCAAGGCCACTTGTGTCGAACGCGTCTAGTATTCTAGACAATCTGGAAATATTCCAGGCTGATTCTATCCGAGCAATTTATTCATTTGAAAGATCGTCGAAAATGATCAACGTGACATGTTGCTCGAAGGTGACGAAACGGAAGAGCATTGCAATATTTATTACAAACAACTTTGAAATCTTTGATCTTGGCAATACTATTGGCGATCTCATTCTGCAGCATTGTGAGCTGAAGGATGCCTTCTTTCTGACGTCGCTTCTTGAAGCGTCAATTGGGACGCTGAGAAACCGGGGCTTTCCTGTTGACCGCATTGTCAAGCCACAGCCACCTGCTGTTGAGGTAAAAGCGGAGCCACGAAAACAAACTCCTGATATTACGAACAGCCAAAAAAGCCCAGAAAAATCACGTCAGTCTAGCGTTAATGGCACGGTAAAAGATGGATCTGTAGATGCGGCATCTTCCAATCCTACGCAGCCAAGCGGTGGTTTTGACACAATATTGAAAAGTATGTACCCCCAGTATGACACTAACAAAATTAGAGAAATGCTTGGGCCAAATCCATCGAAAGAAAAAGCTGCTGAGGTGGCAAATGAGCTTGCTGAAGAAGTGAACAAAGGTGTGGCTGGCTCGGAGCATGAAAATACGAAGGGACCAGGAAATGACGCTGAAAGTATGCCGAGGGCAAAGAAAGAAAAGAAATCGGTACTTGGGAAGATGCGTGAAGGACTGAACCCTGTCCGTGGGCTAGGAGGTAAAATGCCTCAAATGCTTAACAAACGTATTGGTGGCTCGTGTCCACCGCAAGGTGTGGGTGCAGATGTTGGCGTAGATGGCCAAGGCAACAACGGTGAGGGTCAACGAGTAGGCCGAGGTGTGGGTGCTGGTCAAGGCGACGATGCCGAAAGCAAAGGTCAAGAAGACGCTGTACAAAAATCACTTGAAGCGATGCTGCAGCAGTCTGTTGAATCGTCCCGCTCTGTTAACAGCGCTGGAGTTGCTTCTCAAGAAACTTTGCTGCAGAATTTACCTGAGGGTATTGATTGCAATAGCAATGGATGCGAAGTTGTACCCGCTCAAAATATTCGCCCATTTAAGGGTCCTTACGGCAACTACAATTCACGCAATGGCATCCGTGTCATGGCTGCTGTTACTTCAACGTCCACAGCAAATGAGGCGTTTGGTTTCCTCTCCAACAATTTTGACGCAGTGGATAACTTTTCAGTGGTGATAGGGCATCTTGTTCAGATATTCAAGTTGAAAATCTCTTCTGTCGCGATCTATTATGACCCAAACGGTAACACAATCGCATTCAACTCCAATAAGGCGTTCCACTTTAATTTGCGGTTCTTTCATGCCCTTCATAGGCATGAATGGAATTCGAAGGGCTGCTATAGTTACTGGTTCACTGTCTTCTGTCACGAGTTAGCACACAATCTCGTCTCTGCTCACAACAAAGAGCATGGAAAATACACTGAAAGTATTGTCATGTTGTATCTCCCAGCTTTGATCGATTTTTTGGCTCAAAATGGTATTGCCTAGACTTAATACCAAAAGATCTGGAGGTAGAAACCCAAAGACTGGAGAGGTAGAAGACGACCCGAGCTCTGATTCTGGCGAAGGAAATGGAAAGACAGTTCAGCATGGTTGTGGAGGAGTGAGTCATAGTAGTGATAGAGCAAGTAGTCAGCCATCAATCACGATCCATCACCATAACCATAGCTCAGACTGCGCCGACAACTCAGAAGAGAAAGACAATTTATTTCCTGCAAAGATATCGAAGAAAGGAAAGTATGGATATGAAGTCGAATGGGCTGATGGTGCAACAACAATAATTTACTCTTTATTGACAATTGCAAAAGCAGTTGGAGGAAAGCCAATTGAGAGTAGACATGAGTGAAGTTGGGGTGTGCAAGGCTGATAAATCTAACAAATCAATCACTACTTTTAAGCGCATTTCATGCTGATATCAAGCACGTTGAAGAAACTTAATCTAATTGACATCGATATAGGCACCCCTGCTATGAGTCAGCTTGTCAACGCGAGCACGAGGTTCTCGTTACTCGTCCACATCTCGGGACTTGCTTTGAGAAGAAGGAAGATACAGCTCGCGTAATCAGCACTCTCTTGATCATCGCAGTCGAGAAGGAGTTGAATCGGCAAATCCCCATCCAAATTCCTTTCACATACCGCTGCATTAGGATACCAAGTCAAAAACATCTCTATCACATCATATCTCCCATCATATCTCCCTCCAAGGCAAGCGCAATGAAGAGGTGTATTACCTCGGTTATCTGCGACAAGAAGGATGTCAATGTTAAGATCAAGCAAGTATTTGATAACATCGGGGCACTCATATTTGCTTGCAGCAATGTGTGAAGGCAACGACCCGTCGCTGTCAGGAATTTGAATAGTGGCAGGATCAGCTTGAACCAATAGCTTGATTGTACCCAAGGGGGCTACTTCCTCAAGGGCATGGTGAAGTGGAAGTCTGCCATTTCCGTCCTGAGTTCTGAGGAGCTGGAGATTGCTGGCTTGGGCGGCGTAGCGGAGTTGTTCGTTAATAAAGTCTCGCACAGCATCGACGAATCTACTGTTGTCAATGAGTCGCCTCAAAGATGCCTCGTCACTGACAATCGCCTCGGGGTAGGCATTGTACAATAATTTGATCACTTCGAGTCCAGCGTTCCAGTTCAACACATTTGGCATTACACATGCGTAGGTCAATGGACAGGAGTTAGTTATCCCGTTCACTTCCTGCAACGCCACACTAGGATCGACTGACAATAGAAACTTTACCACTTCGACAGCTGCCTCAGGGTTTGTAACTAGTGCAGAAACCGCAACATGAATCGGTAACTGGCCATTGCTACATTCACCATGGATTGCATCAGGATACATGTCAAGAATGCATTTCATGACAGGCAAATTGCCAAGAAGACAAGCTGTGTGGAGAGGCTGTAGCTGCTGACCCGTAGATTCGTCATGCTCGAGCACAAGTTCAGGAAGAGCTTGGATGATTAAGCGGCAGACTTGGACGGCTCTTGGGTGATCATTACAGACAGCATCGTGAAGAAGGGTCCAACCATTCCTTCTAGCATCACGAACCATTCGTGGATGATTCTCGAGGAGCATCTTCAACACGGCCAAGGAAACGCTGTCCTTGACGTCTGACGAAAACAATACATTATGAAGCTCCGACACGCCTCTAACTTCATGCTGCATAGACTCTGGAAATTTCTGGATGAGCACGCCACAAAACTCGGGAGAACGAACCACAACAGCGAAATGAATTGGTAGAAATCCATCATGGTTGGAGCACTGTGCAGATTCTGGGCACGTCTCAACAAACAACGTCAAAATCTCCACTGCTACTGTTTCATCCAGTGCTTCGTTGCAGCATAACCAGATGAGAGGGGTCCAGCCTCCTTCATCACGTGTCCGCAAAGCATGCGGGTGCGGGTTGCCTTCAATCACGTACCGAACAATATCTAGAGTGACATTTTTGTTCCAGCACAGGAAATGCAGTGGTGTACCTCCTCTCCTATCGACAGCGCTAACAGCTCCAGGAACATGCTCGATGACGCATTGGACCATCTCATGTGTTACACATTCGTTTGCGCAGACGTCGATGAGAAGAATGCCGTAGGTTGAATCCTCCACCCGAAGATTTAGATGAGACAATCTCTCGCGAAGGCCATGCTTTGTGAGGGAGTCAGATTGACAGTAGGCACGCAGTTCCGGAAGAGATGACGGATTGCTCTGGATGGTAGCATTCTGGCCGATGTTCAGCTGCTGCATTTGGTCTGAGAGTTGCGTTTCGCCGTTAGGTTGCGATACGGCATCATCCTCGCTGGTCGTGGTTCTTGCGCCGCCGTTAGAGGAAGGCGATGCTATATTTGATGCAGATGCAGACGGTCCATCTACAACCGATCCGCCAGAGGGATGCATCGAAGCAGTGCTCTCGTCTTGCCATTCATCATACGTCGTCGTTTTGTTATGAATTATGAACAAACATCTTTTTTGCCGAAATGAAGTCGTTTGCGATGAATTATGAAGAACATTCTCTGCGGCTGGTTATCGAAGCATTCAGTCGTGTGATGGAGTAGATATATCTTATACCTCAGTACGTATCACTGCACGTTTATGCCAAAGTAAGGGCCTCTCGGCCAGTAATTGTACCCGGGCGTGGAGTGTGGATGCACCTATATGCATTGGCGGGCAGAATTGCCAGGGGCGGGGCAAGCGGCAAGCTTTGAGCTTGAACCTGAACTTTTTATCGATGGACGAAGGTCATTCATTGGAGCCGGGGAGCCGGGATACCATTGAGGCGGATGAGACTCGACGCTTAAGTGATTTACATGTATTAAAGGAGGAAGGCAGGGGGTACTACTGTTGCTACGACAGTTGCCACTACGACTACAGTTGCTACGAGTAGTTCTACAGTTGCAGATGTATCACCTACAACTAGCACGACCACAACAGCAGATGATGTCACCACAGCCAGTACTACACAATCATCCTCTCCTTCCATCATCGCAACCGTCAAGCCCGCAGATCCAACAGATCCAATAGAATTCACCGTATTCGGAAGCGTCATCAACTACTCACTCGAGGATCCACCACAAACCACTGCCAAGGACATTTTGGACAATTCCGAATCTAGAAATGGTGTATGTATTGGACAATTGATTCAGGGGCTTACGAAGTTGAGTCTTGAAATCTTAGAGAAGTGTCCTGTATGGGATGTGGTGGAGGAGAAAAAGAGGACAAGTGAGCCGGTGAAACTTTTACGGTTTTGCCACCGGGTATTCTTGGTAGTTTGGATGATACTTTGGTGAAGGATATACGTGAGTAGAATATATTGTATACATGCTTGTTGAGTCTAGAGAGAGAGAATGAGAGATATTTGCCGAGATGCTGCCATGGGATGGTTGTGTTTCTTGTCTTGTCCTTTTCTTTGAACTGCACGAACTTGATATTCTCACACGGAAAATCCTGCTGCTGCACCTGCCGCTGCCGCTGTTGCTCCTGTAGTTGCTGCTCCGTTGGTATTACCCAAAAAGGAAGAGGAAGAGAATGAATCTATTAATGATGACGACGATGACAGTTCTGCACCCTCAGTTTGGTCAGAAAGTCGTGGTTCACAAGCAGATAGCGTTGTTGACGAGAATGCAACCCCCACCAGTGCCATGTTGGGATCGTCCCTCGCAGCTATGGGCGTTGCATCATCTGTGGCAACCAACATGTATGAAAAGAAGACTACTGGTAAAGAGGAAGTAGAGGATTTGGAAACCATCAAAGCCGAGATCAAGTCTCTCGTTGAGAGTACAGCGCCGGGGAAGTCGGCTGAGGAACTATTGTCTGCATATGGGGGCAAAGAGGAGGAGTTACTTGCCCATTTACGGAGGTTGGAGAAAGAGACAAAACGCTAGAATGATCGATTTTCTGGATATCGTGTTTAGTACTAACGTGTGTGAGTGTGTGTTTTTGGTCAGCAAGCCTCTCTTCTTTGAGTAGCGGCGCAAATAATCAAAACTTTTGAGGGATGCTATATTCTATAAGAGTGTAAACACATTTCTAGAAACAATATTTGTATCAACACCAGCAGTGTATAAATCCACCAGAGTATCCGACCCATTGAACTAACGACAGAAAACTATGAGATCGTAATACGTGTAAAAGTAAATCAAGAGATTTAGTTTTAGGGTATAGACAGCTTTATTAAAGCCAGTGGTAAATAGTGTGGAGACTTTATTCAAATCTCAATGGTAGAAAATGATGGGGTTGGGGTATTACTGATACCCAGCTTTGAAATGGCTGGATACATACTGAGTAATATATATGGTTTGAAATGCGAAGCATTTGTGTAGACGGGACTTTCGGTGGTAGAGGTTGTGTGTGTATAGTAAGTGTGTGCTTTGTGGTGTGAACTTTCAGTCGAATGGATGTTGTATAGTCTTGGATGATAGCCTTTCGATTAAGGTAAGTAATGTGCATGCTTAAAATGCTGATTTGACGAGGAGCCTCCCTCTCTTGTTTCACGGAAGGGGACCCTATCTGACCGGAAGGGGGCCCTAACTGGAGGTGGAGAAGAAGAGGATAGGAGTTATATAACGCTCCAAGCCGTGGTATAATGAGGAAACTTTTTCAAGTCGATGGTAGAAAAAATGATGGATTTGGGAGTGTACTTGGTACGTATCCAGCTTTGAAATGGCTCGATACTCCGAAATATATCTAGCTTTGAAATGGCTGGATACTCGGGTATGGTTTGAAATGCGAAGCATTTGTGTGGACGGGACTTTTCGGTGGTAGACGTGTGATGTGTGTGTAGTGAAGTGTGTGCTGTGTGATGTAAAACTTGAACTTGAAGACGAATGGATGCTGTATACTCTTGAACGATAGCCTTCTATTTCCATTCAGGACAAGGTAGATGTGAATGCGTTAAGGTGCCGATTCTCTCTCTTGTTACCGGTCCCCCTACAGGTAGGATTTATTTACACTTGACGTAGAGGGCGGAGGTGGTGAAGAAGAGAGAGAGATGTAGGGAGACGGCACTTAATATTCTTGAAGAACCGGAGGTGCAAAGCCAAGCCTTTCCTTGCCCTTCACAGTAACATTACGGAATCCCTTCCTCGCCGCAGTACTAATCCAATACCTCCTCACTCCAACTTGAACTTCATAAGGACGACGATCGCCCGAACGTTGAGCATTCTCAAGACGTTCCTTCACCTCGGCAGGACAATTTTCGCACTTGTTCAAGTGACCAGCCTGGAAGCGCAAGTTGGCACGGTACAATCCCCCAAGTGTTTCAGGGTAGATGGTCGCAAGGGGAGCGTCGTTCTTGTGAGGAGAATGCGTGCAGAAGCGACAGCGGAAGGCAATGGTACCAGCTCGAAAGTTGGTCTTCTTCTTCCTCTTCTTGACTTGCTTGTTTTTCTTGTTGTGGGCAGAATTGCAAGTGCAGGCGGCTGAAGCAGCAGCAGCAGGAGGAGGAGCATCATCATGATACCTAGGGATGACAAACGGTTCAAGAATCTCACTACCGATGATGTAGTGGGTAGGATTCACAAAAGGTTTATCCTCCTTATCGAATAATGCTGGCAGGGTGATGTTCTCATCGACTGGCCAAGCAGTACTGGTGGAGACGGCATCAAATTCCTCCTCTTCTTCTCCATCGTCTTCATCATCAGCAGCATCCTTGTTGATGTTGTGGTCCTCGGCATCGGGTGTTACAGCAAGACGCATCTTGGCAGTAGCAGTAGCAGGAGTGGTGGCAGCGGCTTTTTCAGGAGGAGCATCATCTTGTGCAGATGGCTTCAACTCCGAGAAAGCGGCAGGGGCAGCTGTAGTAGCAGCTGTAGTAACAAGACGACTGTTGCTACTACGACGGCTCTTCTTGGGCTGAGGGGAGACAAAGGTCATATTATTGGCTCCTCCTTGAAAAGAAGGACGCTCGACAATGGGCCTAAAGAATGCTTCCGAAGAAGTAGCGGCTGCTGCTGCAGCCGCTACGGGGGGTGGATTGACCACCCCCTGACAAGAAGCTTGAGCAGCAGCCTGTGTCGAAGGAAACAAGCGCAAAGGTTGTGCTGCTGCTGCAGTTGCTGGATGAGGAAGATGACCAACAGCCGGGGCAGGAGGCACCACAAATTGATGTTCTTGACTGTGCCCCGAAAAGCGAGGGTTGAGATGATAATAAGGCCAAGAAGATGGAGAGGATGATGGAGGTGTCATCATCATGGCGGCGGCCAAGGTAGGTGGGCCAAGTAATGACTCCGAAGACTGAGCAGCAGCTGCAGCTGCAGCATAATAGTTGAAATACTGTGAAGACGGCGCATACGGAGAATAATAAAGGGAGGGCATCGCAAGGACACTGCTGCTGTTGTTGTTGATGGCGGGATTGTGATGAGCCAATTGAACTCGTGGAGGCGGAGGCGGGGGTGGCATGGTTGCAGCGGCGGCAGAAGATGATAATGCCGAAGGACGAGGCGGCGTAGCCAGTAGCGTAGGCCTAAAAGTTGTCTGCCGCTGCTGCTGTTTCATTTCTACGACAACTTTCACGTTAAAGTCGGGTGAATCAATTTGCTGCGCTGCCTTGAGGAGGCTCTCGAAGGGATCCATCTTTTATCGCTGCCGCTGCTTGCAAGATATGAGTGCACTTGGCAAATGCTCCTTTTATGTGCACACCAAAGACACTCAAAGATACACTACAACACTTACCTCTCGCGGAAGTCTTCTTCATCTTGGGTGTGCGTGCCTCTTCGTGCGTATGTTCCGGGATTTTGGGCGGATTCTTCTCTTGCCACGTGGTTGGGAAAGAGGAATTGCTATGCCGATTTGCGGTCAACCTTTCTTTGCAGCTGCCATCTGCAACAGCAACCGTGACAGCTGGCGTGGAAGCTGCGCTGGTGTCGTAGAGATGCTGGCTTTCGTCGGCTCGCTCGGACACACGCCTTCCTCGGAAGTACGCAGAATTTCAGATGTGTGACAAATTACATGTAGAAGCGTCTTGATTTGATGACGTGTGTCTTCCAGAGTTTTCGCAGTGACATTTACAGTATCATCGTCTTCTGGACTGAACACTGAACACAATCACTTCTTCAATAATATCTTCATCTGCGTGCTTCGGAGATTTAGCGACTCGCTCTCGTCGCCACGTGCCACATTGTTAGTTAGGCGAACTTATTTACAATGTCATATTACTTGCAGCTGTCGCCAAGAGAAGATAATATATCAGCGTTGTGTTGTTGGAATATAATATTATTTCTTGGTGCTCGGTACCGTGCTGCTTGATTATTGTAGTAATAACGATCTTGGGCTACTAGATTGTCCTACGCACATGCGCCACGATTGCCTCGACACAAAAGCATCATGTGCGCGCATGTGTAAATAAATAATGCCAACACGACTGCAGCAGCATAATGGTGATAATAATAGGACGATGGTCAGCATGCACTCACCGTCACGTAAGCGTTAGAAGCAGAGAGAGCAGGCGCAACATAGAGGATGTTGTTGTTGTTTTGTTCCCTGCAGAACTGTAGCTGTAGCTGTAGCCATAATAATCTTAGAGTCACGTTAACCTCCATCAACACCTGAATATTCATTCTACCCTTCATTCGGGTCATTCTCTGCACTTGTTTTGTTTAACATCCACTTTAGGGTGAGACTCCTCAACAAATGGGATTTTTAGCGATTTATTCAAACTTCAGCGATCCGTGCCAACCAGCCTAGGGTTGGATCTACCGCGGTAATTAGGGCCAGACTCACACCCAATTGTAGTGCTAGGTTTAGGGTTCTATTCGCCGTACATGGTAGGGCTGGATTCGCCGGGGGTTAGGGTAAAAGGTTGTAGGGCTCCAACCAATAAGGACTCCCATTAATCAAAGTGGATGTTAAACAAAACAACTGCAGATGAGCAAGTATGTACCGACCTTCATTCTCAAAACTCACGAAATGTAAATCTCAGTACCGCTCAACACCAAAAATCACAGGCCTCGCGCGAGCCTCTTGCTCCTTGCAATCATCGTTTGCCTCTTGCATCTCTCTTTACAATACTCTAGAGAGAGTTGTTTTGCCATCAACAATACGTAAGTGACGGTGAGTACTATCGCGGCGCATATGGATTATTATGTATGAGCAGAATGCAGAATTAATCATATAGCGCACATGCTGTGTCCGTGTTGTGAGTTCTGTTATCTTTCGGTGTATTAACGACAACTTCTTTCAGCCGTTCTTATCATAACGCAGACTGTCGACCAACGACCATGGAGCATAGAGACCACAATTATTATGAGGCAAATTCGGCTGATGTCAACCTGGAGGAAATTACTTCCTCGGCAAAGAACGCAAAGAATCTGCAACAGCTTCGTGATGGTGACCCTAGGCTAATCCACCTATGTTTGAGCAACGGAGATTTCCTTTCCGATTTCTGTATTGGCGAAGGCGACGATTTGGGATGGCTGGGCTATTTCATCGGCAAAAGTGAATACTTACAGAGCCTCGATATTGACTACTTGCCCGACGGAGAACAACAAATGCATGCCTCCTCGGAAGGTATCGCCCGCAATCAATCTATTGAACATCAACATCCGTGATCTCAACAATGATGGATTCACATCAATGATAAGAGGATTGCATAGTTTCTCTCAATTGGAGGGACTGACTATTGGTCCTAGAAACAATGTTGACCCCGATGGCTGGTCTGAGCTACGAACTCTGCTTGAATCGGGAGTTTGTAAATTGAAGCGGCTTAAACTGTGTGGGAATAATTACATTGGTAATGAAGGAATGGGTGTTCTGTCAAATGGTTTGATCGGCATTGGGTCGTCCTTGAAATATTTATCGTTGAGCGACAATTCCATTGGCAATGAGGGATTATCCACTTTGGTAGATGCACTGCAGACTTGTACCGGCCTCGAGACACTACACCTCTCTGGTAATGACTTTTCCTCTGCAGCAGCAGGACTGGGATCTTTATCTACTTTGTTACAGAGATATGAAGTGAACTTGAAGCATTTGGATCTTAGTAGTTGTCGTATCAATGATGAAGGGCTACGTGCGTTGTCTCAAGGGGCAGCGAATCATTGTGAAGAAATCGACCTGTTTCCAAATGAATCAATCACTAGTACAGGGTTGAGTTATTTGTCCAGTTCAATCCGATCTGACAGCTGCCGTGTGAAAACTCTCTATCTACAAGGTATGCAAATTGGAGATGATGGGATGGAAGTCTTAGGTCAAGGGTTGTGGGCAATCAGTCGCTGATACGCTTGCATTTGGTACATTTAGACGAGGGCGTTACGGTTACTTCAACAGGGTGGCTGGCCTTCACCACAGCACTGTGTAATACTTCCAGTGTCAACAGCACCTACCTCTCAAACCACACTCTCTGCAATATTTGTATTGGTGAAGATATTGATACAAATATTGAGGAGTATATTCTCCCTTTTATTCCTCGTCAAGATGCATCTGGAGAGAGACTATTCAACCTCAACAAATTTCTCGGTACCTCCAACTGAATGGGCGACATCCACGATATGCTGCTAGATGCAAAATCCTCATGAGCCACAAACACCTCGACATGGCGCCTCTCTTGCACTGGGGTTTGAAGTTTCTCCCTTTGGCGGTTGCTTGGTTCGAAAGAGCAAAGCCGTGTACGGCGTTGACAATTTATGACGAAGATCCTGATTTGAGGAGGCGCGTTCTAGACGAATCAGACGAAGCATTTGAGAGCAGGGCGTTGTCAGCTGTGTATGAATTTGTTCGTGGTATGCCAATGGAAGTGATGAAAAGTCGTAATGAATTGGCTTTGGCTGCGGCGTATGACGAAAAGATTGCGAGGATTGAGGAAGAAAGCAAGTTAGCTTTGGAGCAACGTGATAGGAAGAACTTGCAGCTTGAAGAAGAGATTGCGCGACTTAAAGGAGAGAACGAGAGGCTTAGTGGGATTGTAGAAGTGGTGAGGAAGAGTGTGGGTGACTGAGATAGGAGGATTAGGAGTACACATGAACGAGCCCATATCATTCATCCTCTTTTATATTTGTTATAAGATATGATGTGGATAGAGGCTAAACAAGTTAGTATATCAATGCAGCGCTTCCAAGTCTTAGTTGGATATAACATAAACGCTGTTACATTGAATCACGGATATTTTGCCAATGGACTCAACTCGAGAGGGGTCTACAATTCAAATTTGGCGTCCAAAATCAGCGTCAAAAATCCGGATTTCAACAAAGAGTAGCAAATCAAAATAATATTGACCTCCACCACCGCCGCCATCAAAAGATCCATTAATGGAAGTGTCTTCAGCAGCGTTGGATGCGCCAGTAACGAAGCTCATTGATTTTACCTGATCGTACTTTCCGAGCCAAGGAAAGCTGGCTAAAAGTTGCAATAAGTGCGCAATAAAGTTGTTCACCTTAAAATGTGAGCACACACAAAAAACACAGTGGATTCAGGAAAGGTGGATCATGGGAAGGGACGTAGGGGTCGGTCTTTCGCAAGCAAGTACATATTTATTACAAAATAGGTCTCTTAAAATGTTCAAAATAATTCTATTTTTAGCAACAATACACGAAGCTTAGAAGCGGAAATGAGAATATGGAAAAATCACCAACTCTAAAGTCATTCTTCCAAACATCCTTCATCGTTCAAGAAACTTCTCATTTAGTCAACCTGCTCCATGGCACTCTCCTCATTGTCATCATCATCGAGGGCAGGGAGGTCATCCATATCATCATCGTCCTCATCAGCATCGTCGTCATCAATGGACAAACCAAGCTTCACAAGACGGTGGATACGAGAAGCGAAGGTGGCAGGTTCATCAAGGCTGAATCCAGAGGTGAGGAGACTGGTATCGTAAAGAAGCCAGATGAGGTCCTTCACGGTCTTGTCAGACTGATCAGCATCGGCCTTCTCGCGAAGAGCAGTGATGATGGAGTTGGTGGGATTGATCTCCATGGTCTTCTTCGAGCTCATGTAGGCACTCTGGCTGGAGTCACGAAGAGCTTGCGCCTTCATGATACGCTCCATGTTGGCAGACCAGCCGTACTCGCCGGTCACGAGACAGCAAGGACTGTCGGCAAGACGGTTGGATACAACCACCTTCTCGACCTTGTCATCAAGAACCTCCTTCATGAGCTTGCACAATCCTTCGGCCTTAGCCTTGGCTTCCTCGAAGGCGGCCTTCTCATCCTCATCTTCTTCCATCTCAAGTCCCTCCTTGGTGGCGCTGAGGAGCTTCTTGCCCTCAAATTCCTTGAGCTGTTGGATGCAATACTCATCAATGGGGTCAACCATGTAGAGAACCTCGTATCCCTTCTTCTTGAGCTTCTCAAGGAAGGGGGAGGTCTCAACACTGCGCTTCGACTCTCCAGTGATGTAATAGATACCGGGCTGCTTGTCATCCATACGGCTGACGTAGTCATCAAGGCTGGTCATGGAGTCACCAGACTTGGTGGTGTTGTAACGAAGGAGCTTGGAAAGCTTGGCGCGGTTGGTGGAGTCCTCGTGGACACCAAGCTTGAGGTTCTTGGCGAAGGCCTCGTAGAACTTGTTGTAGGCATCCTCATTCTCAGTCAAATCGTTGAACATCTCAATGCACTTCTTGACCAAGTTTTTCTTGATAACACGAAGGATCTTGTTCTGTTGAAGAGTCTCACGAGAAATGTTGAGGGGAAGATCCTCGGAATCAACAACTCCCTTGACGAAACTGAGCCACTCGGGCATGAGATCCTCACAGTTGTCCATGATGAAGACACGACGGACATACAACTTGATGTGATTGTGCTTCTTCTTGGCTCCTCCCTCGAACATGTCGAATGGAGCACGCTTAGGGCAGAACAGAACGGCACGGAACTCAAGTTGTCCCTCCACAGAGAAGTGCTTCACAGCAGCATGCTCCTCCCAGTCGTTGGAGACGGACTTGTAAAAAGCAGCGTATTCGTCCTGGGTGACATCATCGGCCTTGCGCATCCAGAGTGGCTTCATGTTGTTGAGGTGCTCCCACTCGTGACTAACTTCCTTGATCTTCTTGGTTTTCTTCTCCTTCTTGGCGTCTTCTTCATCGACCTCCTCAACCTTTGGCTTGTCGTCGTCCTCATTTTCATCCTCATCATCATCGTCGTCGTCATCAGTGACCTCCTTCTCAGTGGTCTTTTCGGTGTAGAGCTTGATAGGGAAGCCAATGAACTCACTGTGCGTCTTGACCAAGTCCTTGACCCTCTTTTCTTCGAGGTACTCACTCATGTCCTCCTTCAAGTGTAGAATGATACGTGTTCCGCGGCCCAATCCAGAATCTTCTGTCTGAGTGACAATGAAGCTACCGCCGGCCTCGGAAGTCCAGGTGTAGCATTCATCTTCGTTATTCTTGGACACGACCTCCACCTTGTCGGCCACGAGGTAAGCTGAGTAGAAACCAACACCGAACTGCCCAATCATGGAGATATCAGCGCCGGCTGTGAGTGCCTCCATGAAGGCCTTAGTGCCGGACTTGGCGATGGTTCCGAGATTGTTGATCAAATCAGCCTTGGTCATACCGATTCCGGAGTCCTCGATGGTCAAAGTGTTGTTGGCCTTGTCGGGGATGAGCTTGATTTGGAGCTCCGGCTCGCTGTCGAGGACGCTGGAGTCGGTGAGGCTCTGGTAGCGGATTTTATCGAGCGCATCAGAAGAGTTGGAGATGAGCTCGCGGAGGAAGATCTCCTTGTTGGAGTAGAAGGTGTTGATAATCAACGACAGCAGCTGGTTGATATCGGCCGAGAAGGCATAGCTTTCGGAGGCGGCGTCGCTCATGGTTGTTTGTTTGTCTCTGCGGGGTTCAATATAAGCACAAGATGTGTGTTATGAGCGTGGTGGATCTTCATGGTCGAGAGCGACCAGCAGGCAAGATCTCAGCCTTCCCGCAAAAAGTAGCATTGGTTTTCTACGTCGGAATTAATACGATTCCCACAGAAAATTCTTTGGAGATCTTTGCGGCCACCAGCTATTTTGTGTGGTTGGGAATGATTGGTTTCATCGACACGTAGACTTCCATGGAAGGAATCAGTATGGTATGCGGCTGCCTCTTGAGCAGCCCACCTGGTCGCCAACTCAACAACCATTCTCATAAAATAATTTGCAACTCAGCTGCAAACACACCCCATCTATTTTAATAAAAGCACCAACTACACCACATCAAAATGGCCCAAGTAACTGGAGAATCCGTCGGTATTGATCTCGGAACCACCTACTCATGTGTGGGTGTCTGGCAAAATGACCGTGTGGAAATCATTGCCAACGATCAAGGAAACAGAACCACCCCTTCCTATGTTGCCTTCACTGAGACCGAGCGTCTTATTGGAGACGCTGCCAAGTCTCAAGCTGCCATGAATGCTACCAACACCGTCTTCGATGCCAAGCGTCTCATCGGCCGTAAGTTCTCTGACCCCGGCGTGCAGTCCGACATGAAGCACTGGCCCTTCAAGGTCACCCCCGGCCCCGGCGGAACACCTATCATTGAGGTGGAGTACAAGGGCGAGACCAAGCAGTTCAAGGCCGAGGAGATCAGTTCCATGGTCCTCACCAAGATGCGTGAGATTGCCGAGGCATACTTGGGCAAGGAGGTTAAGAACGCCGTCGTCACCGTCCCTGCCTACTTCAACGATTCTCAGCGTCAGGCCACCAAAGATGCCGGTTCCATCGCTGGCCTCAACGTGTTGCGTATCATCAACGAGCCCACCGCTGCTGCCATTGCCTACGGTCTTGATAAGAAGGGAGAGGAGAAGAACGTCTTGATTTTCGATCTTGGTGGAGGAACCTTTGATGTGTCTCTCTTGACCATTGAGGAGGGAATCTTTGAGGTCAAGGCCACTGCCGGAGACACCCACTTGGGAGGAGAGGACTTTGACAACCGCATGGTCGACTACTTCTTGCAGGACTTCAAGAGGCGTCACCGCAAGGATATGTCCCAGAACCAGCGTTCCTTGAGGAGGCTCCGTACTGCCTGTGAGCGTGCGAAGCGTACTCTCTCATCTTCCACTCAGGCACACATTGAGATTGACTCCCTCTTTGATGGTATTGACTTCAACTCTACCATCACCAGGGCTCGTTTCGAGGATTTGTGTATGGACTACTTCAAGAAGTGCATGGAGCCGTGCGAGAAGGTGCTCAGGGATTCCAAGATTGCCAAGAACCAAGTGCATGAGGTTGTTCTTGTTGGAGGATCCACCCGTATCCCCAAGGTTCAGTCCATGTTGGCTGAGTTCTTCAACGGCATGGAACCCTGCAAGTCCATCAACCCCGATGAGGCCGTTGCCTTCGGTGCCACCGTCCAGGCTGCCATCCTTTCTGGTGCTGACAAGTCTGAGAAGCTTTCTGAGCTCCTCCTTCTTGATGTGACTCCTCTTTCCCTTGGTCTTGAGACTGCTGGAGGTGTCATGACCACTCTCATCAAGCGTAACACCACCGTCCCTGCCAAGAAGACTCAGACCTTCTCCACCTACGCTGATAACCAGCCTGGTGTGTTGATCCAAGTCTTCGAGGGAGAGCGCTCCATGACTCGTGACAACAATCTTTTGGGTAAGTTCAACCTCGATGGCATCCCTCCCATGCCCCGTGGACAGCCCCAGATTGATGTCTGTTTCGATATTGATGCCAACGGTATCTTGAATGTATCCGCTCTTGAGAAGTCTACTGGAAAGGAGAACAAGATCACCATTACCAACGACAAGGGACGTCTCTCCCAAGACGAGATTGAGCGCATGGTGGAAGAGGCTGAGAAGTACAAGGCCGAGGATGATGCCAACAAGAACCGTGTCGAGGCCAAGAATGGTCTGGAGAACTACTGCTACTCGTTGAAGTCTTCCATTGAGGGTGATGAAGTGAAGGATAAGATCCCTGAGGCGGACAAGACTACTCTTCTCAACGCTATCAACGAGGCCACTGCCTGGCTCGATGCCAACCAGACTGCCGAGAAGGAGGAATTTGAGGAGAAGCAGAAGGCACTTGAGGCTATCGCCATGCCTATCCTTCAGAGTATGGCTGGCGGTGCTGGTGGAATGGGAGGCATGCCTGACATGGGCGGTATGCCAGATATGGGAGGTGCTGGAGCCCCTCCTGACGAAGACCCAGCCGGCGGACCTACCATTGAGGAGATCGACTAAGCGATTATTGGATACAATAGACTCTAAGTTCAATTCCTGTAAATATTAATTGAAAATTGATATATCTCTGACTGCTGAAGTTTGACTACTATGTATTTCAATAAACTCTTCTGTCAATAGATAGTAAGTACGACGATTGAAGCATGAAACTTGGTCTTGTCCTGCAAAAGTCGTAAGGAGGAGCCCGTTTCTTGCCCATTTTTCCAGCGCAAGGCCTGAAGTTAGGCTGCAAGGCAAGGGGGCGTGCCCCCAAGGATGACTTAGAAGATATTTTGGGCATTATGAGAGCATTTACGGGTATGTTTGGCTTACTTATGGTTATTTATGCTGTACAACATTGGGGGGGCCCGTAGCAGTCCACATGGGTACTTGAAGTGACCCTACTTACCAAAAGGCCTCAAGCAGATGTTAGACCCATCTTACTTGCGTTGCACCATCTGCCCAAAACTGCTTGAGAACGCTGAAAGGCACACAGAAGAACAAATCATTTGATTGATGAGGACTAACTGCACATGCATGCTGCATTGGTACAATACTCACAATTATCATCTTGTTGACTCCTCGTAATCAATTTCACACCATCAGATATGGACAAATTTCTTCTTCTCCTATGCCCGTCAGCGGTGCTCTCATTTGCACCCTCGCCATCCAGATCAATTTTGCGGAAACCCCCGTCTTTGTCGGCAGGTTCCTCCTCCATGTTCATGAATGAAACAACAGTGTTCACTTCACCAATCTTTGCTTGGAATCAAACCCTCGCCATGACAGAGATAGACGCACTCGAAACAATGATGGAGGAGGTCCCTGATGATACAATCTTGGAAGAGAAACGAACTAGTCTGAAGAAGCAATTGGCACGAACGGCGATCACCAACCTCATCTCTGAAGAAGAAGAAGACACACAACCACAAGGGTTGTACGAACAAGATACACGAACTGCAGAGTCAATCATGAAGGAGCTGGAACAGCTCGAGCTCCCCATACTTCGTCCTGCATCTCACTACTCACTTAATGCCGATTGGTCATTTGTCTTCACTGGAGTACCCACAATTGGTATGAAGCTCATCACACTGCTGAGCAGGATTTCTATGGCCTTTCCATTTGAGATTTTGGATTTCAAAGACGTGTCCTTGAGAGTTACAGATAGGCAAGCTAAGGCAATGGCCATTGTCAGTGTAACGGTATGTGGAGCATTTGATTGGGAGCTGCAAGTTTGCACAAGTTTGAGACGGCCGAAGAAGAAAGACTTAGATGGGGCTTATAAAGAGTTCAAAGAAGAGGAAGGAACATTGCTGCTGGAGCATTTCCAAGGTATTTGGTTGAACGGCGTCGAAATACCAACTCCTCAACAATGGCGTACGACTAGAACTCTAGAGATCACCTACATGGACAAAGACATCATGATTGCGAGAACATCTGGTGGGGAACCGCATCTTTTGTTACGTAATTCACCAATGTGTTATACAGTGGAAGAGATGATGGTAGGATTTGAAGATGATGAAATTGAAGATGACATGGAAGAGTGCAGCATAGATGACGATGGCAACAATAGATGGACGCAGTTCTTTGCTGAAGCAGCTGAAATTTATGGCGAAAGGTTAGGGAGATGCTTGGTCGATCGTGAGTTTGGAAAAGAGGAGTATTCTGCTCAAAAAAGGACTAGGAGTGCACAAGATAACAAGAATTTTTAAGTAATAAGGAGATTAGATGGCATAACTTCCTCAATGACTGATTGAAGCAACATTATGAGTGCTAGTCCCTGCTTGTATGCTCAACACTAACCATCCATAAAAGTAGTCTAGCTTTCGACAAGCTAGAAAGCATCTCACACAGGGTCACCATCACAACACCTGCGAATCAGTGCCATGAGTTGATCACGTTCTTCCGTAGAGTAATGGTTATTGTGGCCACAATGCAGGTTGAGGAAACATCCAACCGTATTGTCTTCGCTATTATTTGGCTTGAAACGACGCTTTGTGGAAGAGATACCATTTTCCTTCGATGTCAGCCGCGAGACAATATAAGTCAAGCATCCAATCACATATTTCAGTTCGTTCTCCACTGTGTGACAATCAAAGGTTAGTACATATTAGGGATTCAACAAATAAGAGAAAAGAAAGGTTTGACTGACCTTCAGGAATTTTTTTCTCGGCAACCAAATCTTTTAGTGAAGAGAGCACCTCAGGAATTGGTATGGCGTGAGCTATCAAAGCATACTCATCATGGCCATCGGGTCTCGAGTCAAAGTCCTCAATTTGGAACGTGTCAGAGTCAATATTTGTCAACCCCATTGATGTATTAATTGCTTGGTTCTTCTTAAATCTTTTCTCAGCATTTCCTGCCAAGACATGGCTTCCGAAGATGAGGACTGATGTTAGCCATGATATGGATACATCCATTCCCTCTTTGACGCTGGCACCGAGCGGGGAACCGCATAGTCCGTCGCAACATGATAATTTGGTCCACATTTGTATCAGAGCTGATGAAGTATTATTTGATTGCGCAAAAACTCCACGAGTAGACTTGTTCGATGACTCGTCAGATAAATAAGAAAGTTCGATACCTTCCTCGTCATCAGAAAGAGCTTCCGCTGCTTGCTTCTTGGCCGCCGTGGCTAACTTACCTAACCGTCTCGCGCAAGCAGCGAAATGAAATGACTCGTCGAATGAAATGTGCTTGTCCGCGGGCCATGTCGGAGGATTCTTTGTAGGCAGGGCTTGCGACGTCAAATCAGCAAGTCTATATTGTAACGGGGGCTTCATGATCCAACCCACATTATTTGTTGATCCTTTCGTCAGCTCCTTAGCGAAGGAGATGCCCGATTTCAACGAGGAGTGGTCGTGAATGATTTCATCAGAGGCATCATTTGCGACAACTTTAGGACATCTTGCTGCTAGAAAGTCATGGGCGACATCTGTACTCCATGTTGGTGTCAAGAGATTGATCGCATTCCCAGTCCAGCTGCCAACAAGTCTCTGCGCTACCGCATTCAAGTTACAAAATGTTCGATCACAGACAAGTAATGACACAGTACTGCTTCTTCCTGTTGCAGTGGATCCTGCTGTCAATGCCCTCGCTGCGCCCGCCGCGCCCATCCCCCCGATGCTCTCGCCGTGAATGATGAGTTGGTCAACACCGATGTTTTCCACAATATGTGCTGCCACGGCAGTAGCATCGGCCTTGAGGGACTCGGAGGAGGGTGTAAAGCCTATGAACGTGTTGAAGATGATCCGTTTCATTGCACCCACGAAGCCTGGCGCAAACTCCGATGCCGATTCGTTCCAAGAATTACCACCATAACTTCGTCCGTATCCAGCATAATTGAACATGTATATGTCGTAACCATGCTCAGTATAGTACGTCGTCCAGCTCCTTTGGGAGGGATCTTTGCCTTCTGCATTTCCGTCGATATTTCCGGATGTGAGGCCCATCCCTGTTGCTACCTCCGACAGTCCCGCGTTTGGGTTGCAATACAGAACAGCTTTTCTACCGCTCCTTTCTGCAGTTTTCAGTGGCGACCGCCCATCACGTGGAGACAATGGCATTTGAACTTGCTGCGATTCAGACTCACTAACTGGAGATGGAATAACAATCACGTCAAGTTTTCCATTTCCTCCAAACGCGGTCACTAGAACTGGTATCGCGTCGTTCACAGCACGCTCCTCCCAACCGATAAAAGCCAATGCTGCCATTATCACTGCCCCCTCTCATCAAAGGAGTTGAGGATGTTGTGGCCAATCCCTGGCCATTTTCTTCTAATAAACAATGCAATACTTGCCAATAGACTCCCAACACTCGATCTCTGTACACTTTCAATCGTTTGTAAGTTGCTGGAATGTCCAATGAGCTCCAACCACCATGTTCATCATTTCCTAGTACCCTAGCACTCTTGTTTGTACTACCACCAGCGCCATCATTACTGCTACTAGTACATGACAATAAGCACTTGACAAAATCATCCATGGCATCACACGAACCATCCAACATTTTGCACGAATACCGTGCAAATTCCAGTTCAATTTCTCCATACACACGAACATTAGTGCCAGGAAAGGCTAACAATCGTAATAAACATCGACCTCCATACACCAGACATGTGAGGAATAATACATACACGCCGAGTTCGGAAACAACTCTCGAAAGGAGCCAACATGGGATCCAAAAGACAGTCAGTATAATGATATATGCTGCCATCACTACCAACGCTGCATATTTTCCATTGAGGGAAATGATGTGTAACAGTTGATACTCGGAGAGTTTGTCTGCAAGAACCGTTTGTCGCAGGAGACGGTTGATGAGTGGTGGATTATTGCAAATCATGGTTGCCACTTTTTTGATACAGCCGATTATATTGCTGCTACTTTGGTTGTTGTTTTCGTCTACTGCTGCTTCAGTTCTATTGCTGTTGTTATTGTTATTGTCGGATGGCTCTTCTTCTGGATGTAGCTGCCCTGACGACAACGACGATGAGCAAGAGGAATCGTCCGAAGAATTTGAGTTTGTAATTATTTGTTGCAACCCTTCAATTGGTAGCTCTGATGACGATGCTTTATTATTACTATCAGACTCTGAATTATTGTCGTTATTATTTGATTCCATCGGCAAACAATAACTGCCGCTGTTGGAAGAATTAGTTCGCGATCTTGGCTGATTGGAGCGATAAGTCGTTTGCGACAGTGGGAAAAGAATTGGTGCGGTCTCTGTTGAAAATGATGACGCCATTTACGAACCAGTGGAGGTAAATAGGTCTAAGGCAAGCCCACCACTATGGTACACTCTTCTTGGCTGCTAGCTGGACAATGGACAATGCAAGGCACCTTCCAACTTTCATTCCAATACATAGAATAACTTCCAACTTCCACTTCCAATGATCCTCTATCCTTCTTTTTCTCCTTCCTTCTTTCAATTTTCAAGCTCCCCCTTTTCTTCCCCCCGTCGCCCCAGACTATCATAAGAACGCTTCGCTGATGCGATGATGCTTTGTGAAAATCGACAAATAATTGAGTGTGAGACATCCGTGACGTGTCTTAAACCAATTCTTTCCAAGCCATTACTATTAGATAAGTTTAGTTATTATTATTATCAAAGTTAGTAATTACTAACCTTGTCCTTCCATCTTGATATGCAAAGCTCTGCTGATATTAGTTCTATCATTTGAGCTTCTAAAATGAGTTCGGGGCGTCTGAAACATGTAAAGTAGGTAATGCGTAGATAATCAAGCTCACAAATCATCCAATTCCAGCGTAAGCATAGATATGAGTCCTTGAGTGCCTTCGACCGCTGCCCTGCTACCTCATAGATCGAAGAAGCCGAAACATCTCATCGCTGCGAATGAGAAGAGGTAAGATTGAGCGTGAGATGACGTGAGAGTCCTTCTATCTTGATATGCAAAGCTCTGCTGATGTTAGTTCTATCATTTGAGCTTCTAAAATGAGTTCGGGGCGTCTAAAACATGTAAAGTCGGTATTGCGTAGATAATCAAGCTCACAAACCATCCAATTCCAGCGTAAGCATAGATATGAGTCCTCGAGTGCCTTCGACCGCTGCCCTGCTACCTCATAGATCGAAGAAGGCGAAACATCTCATCGCTGCGAATGAGAAGAGGTAAGATTGAGCGTGAGATGACGTGAGAGTCCTTCTATCTTGATATGCAAAGCTCTGCTGATGTGAGTTCTATCATTTGAGCTTCTAAAACGAGTTCGGGGCGTCTAAAACATGTAAAGTCGGTATTGCGTAGATAATCAAGCTCACAAACCGTCCAATTCCAGCGTAAGCATAGATATGAGTCCTCGAGTGCCTTCGACCGCTGCCCTGCTACCTCATAGATCGAAGTAGGCTAAATGCGCTGCTGATATTAGTTCTATCATTTGAGCTTCTAAAATGAGTTCGGGGCGTCTGAAACATGTAAAGTAGGTATTGCGTAGATAATCAAGCTCACAAATCATCCAATTCCAGCGTAAGCATAGATATGAGTCCTCGAGTGCCTTCGACCGCTGCCCTGCTACCTCATAGATCGAAGAAGGCGAAACATCTCATCGCTGCGAATGAGAAGAGGTAAGATTGAGCGTGAGATGACGTGAGAGTCCTTCTATCTTGATATGCAAAGCTCTGCTGATGTTAGTTCTATCATTTGAGCTTCTAAAATGAGTTCGGGGCGTCTAAAACATGTAAAGTCGGTATTGCGTAGATAATCAAGCTCACAAATCATCCAATTCCAGCGTAAGCATAGATATGAGTCCTCGAGTGCCTTCGACCGCTGCCCTGCTACCTCATAGATCGAAGAAGGCGAAACATCCCATCGCTGCGAATGAGAAGAGGTAAGATTGAGCGTGAGATGACGTGAGAGTCCTTCTATCTTGATATGCAAAGCTCTGCTGATGTTAGTTCTATCATTTGAGCTTCTAAAATGAGTTCGGGGCGTCTAAAACATGTAAAGTCGGTATTGCGTAGATAATCAAGCTCACAAACCATCCAATTCCAGCGTAAGCATAGATATGAGTCCTCGAGTGCCTTCGACCGCTGCCCTGCTACCTCATAGATCGAAGAAGGCGAAACATCCCATCGCTGCGAATGAGAAGAGGTAAGATTGAGCGTGAGATGACGTGAGAGTCCTTCTATCTTGATATGCAAAGCTCTGCTGATGTTAGTTCTATCATTTGAGCTTCTAAAATGAGTTCGGGGCGTCTAAAACATGTAAAGTCGGTATTGCGTAGATAATCAAGCTCACAAACCGTCCAATTCCAGCGTAAGCATAGATATGAGTCCTCGAGTGCCTTCGACCGCTGCCCTGCTACCTCATAGATCGAAGAAGGCGTAATGCGCTCGCTGCATGTAGTTCTATCATTTGAGCTTCTAAAATGAGTTCGGGGCGTCTAAAACATGTAAAGTCGGTATTGCGTAGATAATCAAGCTCACAAATCGTCCAATTCCAGCGTAAGCATAGATATGAGTCCTCGAGTGCCTTCGACCGCTGCCCTGCTACCTCATAGATCGAAGAAGGCTTCATCGCTGCGATGGTGATGAGTGCTGAGTCTCTATCTATATGCAAGCCTGAGTTAGCTATCATTAGCTTCAAAATGAGTTCGGGGCGTCTAAAACATGTAAAGTCGGTATTGCGTAGATAATCAAGCTCACAAATCATCCAATTCCAGCGTAAGCATAGATATGAGTCCTCGAGTGCCTTCGACCGCTGCCCTGCTACCTCATAGATCGAAGAAGGCGAAACATCCCATCGCTGCGAATGAGAAGAGGTAAGATTGAGCGTGAGATGACGTGAGAGTCCTTCTATCTTGATATGCAAAGCTCTGCTGATGTTAGTTCTATCATTTGAGCTTCTAAAATGAGTTCGGGGCGTCTAAAACATGTAAAGTCGGTATTGCGTAGATAATCAAGCTCACAAATCATCCAATTCCAGCGTAAGCATAGATATGAGTCCTCGAGTGCCTTCGACCGCTGCCCTGCTACCTCATAGATCGAAGAAGGCGAAACATCCCATCGCTGCGAATGAGAAGAGGTAAGATTGAGCGTGAGATGACGTGAGAGTCCTTCTATCTTGATATGCAAAGCTCTGCTGATGTTAGTTCTATCATTTGAGCTTCTAAAATGAGTTCGGGGCGTCTAAAACATGTAAAGTCGGTATTGCGTAGATAATCAAGCTCACAAACCGTCCAATTCCAGCGTAAGCATAGATATGAGTCCTCGAGTGCCTTCGACCGC